>APFE031645585.1:30989-80506 GCA_000404065.3 Pinus taeda | reverse complement strand
GGAAGAGGAAGAGGAAGAGGATGAGTAGTCCGTAGGGTAGTAGATGATGGACTTCGAGAGGAGATTCGAGTTTTACGTGAAAGATTGGCAGTGGTGGAGGCTGGGGGAAGAAGAAACCCAACAGATGATAGTGATGAAGAAATAGTTGAACCAGAGGATGAGTACGAAGGAGTGACACCGGAACTTAGGTTGTTGAAGTCAGTTTTGTTGTCCAGTCATAAGCCAAGGCATGAGTTACCTACTTATGACGGAAGTTTATCTGCAGATGTGTTGTTAGATTGGCTGAGTGAAGTGAATAATTTTTTTGAGTTTGAGGAAACCAGTGAGGACAAACAAGTGAAGTTCGCCGCCACCAAGCTGAAAGGACATGCATCCTTGTGGTGGGACAGCGTTCAGGCAGAAAGAAGGAGACTACACAAACAGCCTATCAAGAAGTGGGCCAGAATGGAGGCAAAACTGAAGGAGAAGTTCCTGCCGAAGGATTACCAGATCATGCTGTACCGACAGGTACAAAACTTGAAGCAAAGAGGAATGACTGTTAGGGAGTTTACAGAGGAATTTTATAAGTTGAATTTGCGAGCAGGGTATGTGGAAGACACCTCAGAAAAAATAGCCAGATTTGTAAATGGCTTGAGAGGGGAGATTTTGGATGAAATCGGTATCCTCTCACCTCAAACGTTGGATGAGGCCTATCAGTTTGCACTGAAGGCAGAGGGGAAAATTAACAGAAAACAGAACACCAAGAGAGGAGGTGGTTCTGGCAGAGGAAAAGGCAAAGTTTATGGCAGAGGTAGAGGTGCAGGCCCAAATGACAAGGGCAGCAGTTCCAAATCTGCTGGTACCACAGAGAAGGACAACAGCACCAGGGAAGGACGACCAGCTCAGCGAGGGCGAGGATTTGGTCGAGGCAGGGGAACTGTCCAGTGCTATCGTTGTCACAAAATGGGACACAGGTCATATGACTGTCCTGAAGGTGAACCAGCAGGTGGGAGAGGAACCTATGTTGCTCAGCCGGAGGATGTTGAGGAGACACCTCAAGAAGCAGAGAACACACCAGAAACAGGCGAAGCCTTGGTGTTAAATAAAGTGCTGTTAAAACCAACAAAAGAAGTTGCAGAACCAGATCAGCGAAAGGCCTTGTTTCGCACTGTTTGCAAGTCACGAGGTAAGTGCTGTAAGTTGATCATTGACAGTGGGAGTACCGATAATTTAGTAGCTATGGAGATGGTAGAGAAGTTGGAATTAAAGAAGTTGAAACATCTTACTCCCTACAAAGTTTCGTGGCTGCAGAAGGGGAATCAACTGTTAGTTGATGAACAGTGTGAGGTGGAGTTTCAGATCGGTAAGTATAAGGACAAGATCCTTTGCGATGTCATGCCAATGGATGTCTGTCACTTACTGTTGGGACGACCTTGGCAGTTTGATAGAAGTGCAGTTCATGATGGGAAAACCAACTGCTATAAGTTCATGAGAGATGGGATCAAGCATACGCTTGTACCCATCAAGGAGGAAAATACAACAGAAGCTAGTGGAGTGAAAGCACTGCTGTTAGGTGGAAAAGAATTTATAAAACAGATTGAGGACAGCGAGATAAATTTTGCTGTCATAAGGAGACCAAAGGCAGTAGTACTTCATACACAGGTTTCAGATTTGCCAGAAGAAGTTCAGAGGTTGCTGCAGGATTTTGGGGACATTGTGGTAGATGATATTCCAGATGAGTTGCCACCAAGGAGAGGTATTAGTCACTGCATTGCCTTTATACCAGGGGCAAGCCTGCCAAATAAAGCAGCTTACCACATGAGTCCCAAGGACCATGAAGAAATTAGGAAACAGGTCCAGGAGTTGTTGGACAAAGGTTTGATTCGGGAGAGCATGAGCCCATGTGCAGTACCAACTGTTTTGGCTCCAAAGAAAGGAGGAGAGTGGAGAATGTGTACGGATTCCAGGGCTATTAACAAAATTACTGTTAGGTACAAGTTTCCCTTACCTAGGATGGACAATATGATGGATTTTTTGAGTGGAGCGGCTTATTTTTCGAAGATTGACTTGAAGAGTGGATATCACCAGATCCGAATTCAGGAAGGAGATGAATGGAAGACCGCTTTCAAGACGAATGAAGGCTTATATGAGTGGCTGGTGATGCCATTTGGTTTGAGCAACGCTCCCAGCACGTTCATGCGTCTGATGAATGAAGTGCTGAAGGAATTTAATGGTAAGTTTGTAATAGTTTACTTGGATGATATTCTTATTTTTAGTAAGACTAAGGAGGAGCATTTTAGACATTTGCAGAGTGTGTTGAGGAAGTTACAGCAGAATAAGCTGTTAATTAATTTGAAGAAGTGCACCTTTTTTCAGCGAGAGCTAGTGTATCTGGGCTTTTTAATTGCAGAAAATGAACTAAAAATGGACCCAGAAAAGGTAACAGCTATAGTTAGCTGGCCTTCTCCGAAAAGTCTATTTGAAGTTTGAAGTTTCCATGGACTAGCCAGTTTTTACAGGAAGTTCATCAGAAATTTCAGCGAGGTTTGCGCACCAATGTTGGATACGATCAAGAAGATAAATCAGCCATTTCACTGGACTGAAGCAGCAGAACATAGTTTCTAGATCTTGAAAAAGAAGATTACCGAAAGACCAGTGTTAAGACTGCCGGATTTCAACAAACTTTTTCAGGTTCGTTGCGACGCCAGTGGTACGGCCATTGGGGCAGTCCTTAGCCAGGAGGACAGACCGGTTGCTTATTTCAGTGAAAAGCTAAATGAGAGCAGTCAGAAATACTCAACCTATGACAAGGAGTTCTACACCATTGTGCAAGCATTGAAACATTGGCGACATTATCTATTGGGTAACGAATTTGTTTTATTTTCTGATAATTCTGCGTTACAGTACATTATGCAGTAGCATAAATTGAACCATAAGCATGCAGCTTGGGTTGAGTACTTTCAAAGTTTCACATTTGTACTAAAACACATTAGTGGGCAATCAAATAAGGTAGCAGATGCACTTAGTAGGAGAACATTGCTTTTACAGGAAAGCACGATGCAGATTTTGGGATTTGAACATTTGAAAGAGTTGTATCCGACTGACACCGAGTTTATGGAGGCCTACGAGGCTTGCCAAAACTCGCTGTTACGAAATGACAACAAGTGGCTTGACTATAATCTACAGGAAGGATTGCTGTTTAAAGGAGGGCAGTTGTGTATTCCCAACTGTTCTATGCGGGAAAACATTATACAGGAAAAACACAGCGGAGGCCTGGCAGGACATTTCGGTATCGACAAAACAATTGCTCAGGTGCAGCATTTTTATTTTTGGCCTAAGTTGTAGCGGGATGTGCAGAGGTATGTGACTAGGTGTAAAATTTGTCAATTGGCAAAAGGTCACAGTCAGAATACTGGACTTTATATGCCATTGCCCATTCCTAGTCGGCCGTGGGATTCAGTTAGTATGGATTTTGTACTTGGTTTGCCGAAGACACAACGAGGCTTTGATTCAGTAATGGTTGTAGTCGACCGATTTTCGAAGATGGCGCACTTTGTACCATGCAGGAAAACCAGCGATGCTACTTACATAGCACATCTTTTTCTTTACAGAGATTGTGCGGTTGCATGGACTTCCACGATCCATTATCTCTAACAGAGATGTAAAGTTCACTGGTCATTTTTGGAGAACTCTGTGGAAAAAGTTGAATACCCAGTTGCAGTTCAGCTCCGCTTATCATCCGCAGACGGATGGACAGACAGAGGTAGTAAACCGAAGTCTGGTAAATTTGCTTAGAAGTCTAACAGGTGAAAATTCCTGGACTTGGGACCGTGTACTTGCGCAAGCGAAATTCGCATACAACGATTCCCCTAACCGTAGCACCGGGTACAGTCCGTTCCAGATTCTGTACAGCATGCATCCGCGAGGAGTGCATGAGTTACGAGACCTGGGGAAACTTGAGAAACGTAGCGCTGATGAGGAAGATTTCACCCAAGCTATGAGCAATTTACATGAACAGGTTAAACTAAAATTACAGGAAAACAGTCAGAGGTACAAGCAGCGAGCTGATACAAAACGTCGGGAAGTTTAGTTTAATGTAGGGGACGAAGTCCTTGCATACTTACGTAAGGAACAGTTTCCAAAACGAGAGTAGAGCAAGCTGAAATTCAAGAAAATCGGGCCCTGCAAGATCATTCGCAAATTTTCTGCGAACGCCTATGAGTTACAGTTGCCACCAGGGATTGGTATTTCCCCTATTTTTAACGTGGCAGATCTGTTTCCCTATGTCACAGGTTCAGCGGATAATGCAGCAGCAGAGCCGCCGCGGGACACCAAATGTGAAGGAGATTCGTGGACGAGACAGATGCCAATGGCACCACTCGTTGAGATCGAAGGGATTCTGGACACACAGGTAGCTAAGCGCACACGCAGGAAGGAGTATTTGCGGTATTTGGTAAAATGGAAGAACCGTCCAATAGAGGACAGTTTGTGGCTTAATGCGACGCAAATACAGAAAGCAGGCTATTCTGTCGACGACCTCATGGAACGGAGCCATGACTTTTTGCCACCCCGGGAGCCTGATGCAGGAGCATCCAGCTCTGAGGAGACAGAAGATGGTTGACAGTCTCAGGGAGAGACAAGAACACACAGTCATTTATGTTTAACTGGACAGGTGTCAGGCTTGTCAGTTACGTTACTTTATTTTACTTGTTTTATTTTATTTATTGGTCAGAAGGTTGATAGGATTAGGACAATTAAAGTTGTGCATTGTTACTTTTTTAATAGGAATTAGTAACAGAAAAAATAAGTGATAGTTAATTAGTTTCTTTAAAAACATTACATTAGTTCAGGACAGTTAGGAACTGATAAACAGTTACCCATCTGTTGGGGCAGTTCTACCAAGAACAGTTATACTTCAGGAGGTTAAAAGCAGAAAGATAATCACTGTAAACGATTCCTCAAAAGAGAGAAAAAAAGATATACAGTCATTTCCAGATTAAATATTTTTCATCATCCTATTTCACATTATATCATCACTGTACAACTAATTTACATGCATTAAAATATGTTTCTGTGTAATAAATTGAAGTTGGAATAGCAAAACAGAGGACCGACGAGAAGAACATAACAGCACAGAGATGCAATCATCACCTACAGACCAGAGAACGAGAACTGCGAATGCAGACAACCTTCAGACGGAGTGAAGTTAACGAACAGCGCAGAGCCAGTATATAAATATCATTGTCAGACAGAACGAGAGTTCAGGCATACATTTGCATTTCCAGGTAACCCGAAACCAGACCACATGTTACATTTATAAATATAGCAAGTGCCGGAGTGAAATACATATGCAATCGAATCATTTCATTAACAAATTGTAAATCAAGTTAACATAGTCCAAACATTCACATTTTCTTTCGAACACAATTTCCATTAAAAAGCCAGAGTCTCGAAATAGAGTTTCGGGCAATATTTGTACAACTAGAAACCAAATTAAGTACAGCAAGAGTCACCAACGAAACCGGCAGACAGGGGTTTGAACAAACCCTAGGGTTTCAAATAACCGAGCAGTAAAAAATTACAGGAGGAGGGTTCGAAACCCTGAACAATTATCTCACAACATAACCAAGCAAATGCCATACAGTGCGAGGCTTGAAGCCACTAAAAACCCAGCAAGGGTTTGAACAAAAACCAAATGACAATGTTGCAGAAATAAGGGCCAAGACTGCGAACAGAGCCAAAGAAAACAATTACACAGATAACAGAACCATTCATTTGTTTCCGCATCGAGGACGGACTACAATAGAACCAAACTCAAAACTACAAGCAAACTACAGTCAACTACATGTAAGGACGCTACCCGTAAGAGAAGAGTAGGAGAGCTTGTCAAGGAGCGAGGAGCACCTCGAGCCACGGGTTCAACAACCTGGAATGACCTGCAACCAAACGAGAACAGGTTAGGGACCTGTACAAACATCTATAAACATTTGAAGTTGAAAACCTGAAACGGTGGGAGCAAGAAACCTTACCAGAAACCATGGAAATCGAGACGAATACCAACATAAGGACAAAACCCTGAAAGACCAGTAGCGGGGGTGATTAGAACCTGAAGGAGAAAGGCGAAAACAGGCTAGCAAAGAACCATTGTTTACCTACACAGTAAGGTCGAAGCGCAGAAGCTTGGAGAAAAGACCTGTCACGGAAACGAATTCATCAATCAAACGAGTTGGAACAGTATCAGCATAAAAATAACCAGACAAATACACAGTGAACAGGTTTGTTATCGTGCAGAGCCAAGGGTGCCTTTACAGGCCGCCAAAGTCTCACCTCCATAGCTGTCGAAGACCAGAGACAACCACACAGTCGGCGCTCGAACCAGAACAGCAGAGGGCAAGAGTCCCTCCACAGACACAGAGCAAGCTTTCGGCATAGCGAGACAGTGAAAATGACGAAATGACGGAGTAAGGTTGACAAACGTCGAGTTGCGTGTGAGGAGAACCGGCAAGTGTGGGTGGTAACCGGTTAAGCCCGTTCCAGAAACCCTAAACCCTTTACCGAGGAGCGTACAAGCATTAAAGTCAACCATAAAGTTCGTCCAGGACGCGGTTCATATCGACCAGAGATATTTTATAAACGGCGGGAGGCCATCATGTTGTAAGTTATCCTTGCACAAAAATTGGAAGATCGAGGAGAAAGCTTACTTGCTAAGTCGTAGTCTCCCATTTCATCACTGAAATTTTTTAATTAAATTAAAGTTCATAAGGGTTTTTTAATGAGATGATTGAGTGGTATGTTACTTCGAAAGTCTGTTCGTCGCAGGGATCCCCAAAGTTTGTTATTTCGCCGCTGCTCTGGCTTGATCGTGTTCGATGTTTGCAGGGTCTGAATTGCCGGGATTAGTCCAGAATCCGATACATTATTGAGTCCGGTTGGTGTATTCAACATGGTTGGTGGGAGTTTATGAGCAGTTGGTAAACCTCATTAAAACCATAAACCGAAGGCAGGTAGGAACACCGGAGAGCCGGAGGCGGGCAGGAACACATCGTCGGATTACGGTAGCGGTGAGGTCAAGCTCCGGCAGGAAGTGAGAGTATGGAGAGTATTAAAATACTTAATGGTATGTTTTGCTCATGATTATGTCTTCACTTGAATTTCTGTTATTGTTACCCATTTCTTGAGATGAGGTGTTTCTGTTCTTTTTTAATGTTATAACCATTCACTATATCATTAAGGTATTAAAATTGGTAGTGAAACACAAAAATGTAAGATAACTTAGATAGATTTTATGTATCATGATTTCATTATGATATCAAAATCATTGGTAGTGAATTACAAAAAATGTGTTTTAAGCCAAATTATTTAATGTATTTGTAATTTTGAAATGTCAAACTTCTTTGGTGAGAGATGAAGTTGATATTCAATATATAAAATTTATTCCATTTTGTTATTAGTGGTGTTTAACGAAAACAAAACAATGATATATGAATTATTTGTGTTAAAGGACACTGATAAACATTAATAAATTATATACATCAAAAAAACTTTATTATTCATCTCACGTTGTTGAAATAAAAATATATATATTATAAAAAGTTATTAAATTTTAATTCTATTAAAATTATTATTCTTAATTATAAAAACAATTAATATATAAGTTAAACATGTATAATTTAAAAAATCATGGAACAATATTTTTAACCATTGAAATTTATTTCCACTTTACCATGCATATTTTTAAGATGTAAATAGGCTATGCTACAATACCATGGACCAAGCTCAAAAAAACCATGTCTCACTTCAAATAACACTTGAGAGTTTAAGATATTTTTTCCAGTGAAAATTATCTAGAATCTAGATGAGATTTATGTTTGAGTTGTGAACGCTTTACAATTCAATTACCCGAAGGGTTTATCAAGGTATTGAATTCATATATGCTAAAATTGCCAACCAAAATATCCAAGAAAGTCTAATAGTTAGGTACTTCAATTTTACTTTTAATTTAATATGTAATAACTACAATCTTATTTTAATATTATTTTTCAAAATATCTTACATAAAATTCAACGTAATTGCTTGAATCCAAATTTCTCATCAAATAATACTTTCCGAATAATTTTGAAATTAATGTCTAGATGATAATTAGTTAACAATAATGTTTGAAGTAAACGTTTTACTTTTATTTTGACCCTAGTTTGATGTTTAAGATGTAGGCTATTTGTTAGACTTTTTGGAGGTTTTTCTAGCACTTTTTTTTTTGTCGAAATTGCTCACAATTCATTTGGAAAATCACATTTTATGATGAGAACTTGACTTGCATCATCATTATTGTTGATTCATTATCTATCGATGAACATGAATTCCAAAAATACCACTAAATCCTTATTCTTGTGTGTGTGTGTGTGTGTGTATATATTAATATATTACTAGCATACATTCAATTTTTTCTTATTAAAAGTACTGTGAATAACCATAATGTCTTTCAAACTATAATTATAACTAGAAACTAACTAAAAGATAAACATAACCACCCCATGAGTTTTACTTATCATAAGAGCACTAGCTTGCTTGATCATTACTTCAAGAGGAAAGTCCATCTGCATAGGTGGCTACTATTCACTATCGTTGTTTGTTGAGCTCGTCAACTTTATCCATGATTTCAACCATATAAATTAGCAATGCCTGTTGGGTGTTAGTTATATCAGTGAGTACTCTCCCCATGAGTGTTTTGATGTGCCAATATAGTTTGATCATTTGCATGTTGGATGAATAGTGTGCCTTGGTATAAATTATTGCATCAGGAATCCATTCCTTGGTTTCTCTGTCAACTTGTTTGTCATGGATAAATCTTTTGTTCTATGGATCTTGGTCTTCCACTTTAAATATTTCTCTTTGAACCACTTCAAGAAAATGTTTCTATACCTATACATGGTGGCACATGCAATTGTTTGAGCTTGGATTCATTAGTAAAAGGAGGGGAGTTAGAGGTATGGGAGGGGCCCAGTGATCCTCTTCTTTTTCCACGATGTGAGGTGAAAAGGCAACGCCTAACCATAATGTTGAGTGACCAAGCGTAGCATAGCTCGAGAAAGGAAATATAGGGGAAGATGCAAAACATAAATCAAAATAGAGAGACTTGGAGATTTACTGTAAAAAGGGAGTAAAAATAGAATGGGTGACCATGATGATGGAAGAGATACTTGGGAACAAAGACAACTATTAATCTTGGAATTCAAGAAGCTAGACAGAGAAGGTAGGAGCGTAAGGTAACTCCACAGAGGCTTAAGGTCAAATTTAGAGCACCAAACAATAAATTGCTCCTATGATTAGAAGGCCCAATAAGGGAACTTAGAACGAGAGTACATTGAAACGAAAACTCATGAAGAACATAGATATGATGACATCCATTGATGAAGAATAATTTAGGAGACAGATGAAAAATATTGCAAACTTGAGACTTCTCCTTCATGAGTGTAGTGAGCTAGAATTTGTGCATTCCAAGTTGACCAATTTCCAGTTGAAAACGACTACATATAATAGTATCTCTATCCCTCGACTGGCATTGGTTTACCAAATTCACAAGACTTATTTTCCAAGAACAATTTTTTTGCAAGAGATGGTAATTTCCCACAAGACCCATGTTGGTCGAATACCACTGCTAGCTATATAAACTTCAATCCACCCTCTCTTAAGATCCTTGGACCAACTAGTATCATAATATGCCATCATCCACTGAAATCCTGTCATGATTGTCACTCAACAATTCTAAGTGTTTATGTGCAAGATAGATCATCTTTCTCTATTCTCCCACACAATTAGAACCATCACCTCTAACCTATCCCATGAACACACTAGATGAGTCACAATCACATGTATATGTTCATACATAAAAAGTGTCATTTAATGATCACTTTACCTCCCCACTTTAAGTCACTTGCACTCATATCAACTTAAGGGAAACTGCCCCATTAATTAAAATTTAAATTTAATATTATCAATGTTTAAAATAGTCACTTATTAATAGTTCTATATTTTTATAGAGTGGAAAAAGTTATCTCAAATTATGAATTTAAGAATAAGAACTCATTTCAAATTTTATAATTTGTAAAATGAGCGTCACATATTTTCCTTTAGTTTTATTTGTTTGTTATTTTACCAGTGTTATAACATGTCTCATGCTAGTGCATTGGGGCTTGAAGTCTTTCATCTTTGTTAAAACTTGACACGCTTGGATATATATAATGGCCCATAGGTCTTAAAAATGCGTCGTGGAAACATAAAACTTCGACGGAAGACAATAAATTATTTCAAAGAGAATGGTGTGTTGTTTCATGGATTATATTATTAGGTGATTAGTACAAACAAAGTGTGGAAATATTTGTTTCAAGTATGCTTGATTTACTTTTTAATTCTCTCATTGATATCAAGATATGTAATTTATAGGCCAGAAACCACTTAGTCAAGTGAATGAATCAAGTTGAGATATAATGGAATCATGTAAAGTTACCTTATAAATTAAAATGGTAATGCATAAAAAAATCCAACATATTTGACCAAATCAAAATACCATCATATAAGGATATAAATTGAGAATTGGTAGGGAAAAATCCATAAGAAAAGGTTATATCGACTAAAAAACCTTGAAAAGAGTTCAACTTGATTATATTAACATTAATAACTTATATGGCGAAATTTTTTGTATGTGTATCTGTACACATGGGTTAACTCATGAATCTTGGTCACTTTTGTGATAATCACAATGTGTAAAGTGATATTTCTAGAGTTTTTGTTTGAAGAAAATAAGTTTTCATTGAAAAATTACTTGTTAAATTTTGAAAAAAAAAAATATTTGGTTGAAAGCTAAATCAAATGTGGTGCATGGAGAAATTATGTTTATAATATATTTTTGGGAGTGGTGAGACATTAATTATCCAAAAATGAGATAAAAAACATTATTCATTGAAAAATGGATTCTAGTTGAAAAATTGCAAATGAATGACCATATTTGCTCTTACTTTGTTCATGCTTGGTGTTTTCTTGCTCCGGCTCAACATTTTGGTGATTATTCCTTGACTTACTCTTCCTTGTCTTGCTCATGATTATGTCTCAACCCTATCTTTTTGTTGTTGGTCCCCACTTGGGAAGAAGTTATTCTTGTTCCTTTTATTTTCCACTCGGGAAAAGGTGTTTCCTTTGAGGTTTCTAGTTCATGCATATGTCTTGGCTTGGTATGTTTGGTATTGGCTCTTGCTAGTGAAGAGGTTCTACTTGCTTTCCTATGTGTGAAGATGTATTTATGTAGTTAGCATTTTTATTATTACTTTAATTAAAATATCAACTATGATTAATTCCAAATTAATTTTTTATCACAAATGTTGGTTTTGTAATATATGTATTTTTTAATAAATATTCATTTTATGCGATAGAAAATTAGATTTTTGCAAAAAACTTGTAGGGCATTTCCTTCGATAAATAAAATCCATAATGCATTATAAAGAGACCCATGGCTTTGTGTTATGGAACAAGTTGAAACACTAGAACACATTTGATCTTCTACTATCTTACCATGTTACATCTTAACCTACATAGATTAGTATGTTTTCATTAATCAATAGAGGTTGATCCCTACATCATGATTCCTTATATTAAACAACCTTTCTAAAAAATTGTGTTGCTTATTTTTAATATATATATATAATGAAATCTTACTTTACATTTAAAAAGACCTTCTAGACAATTTGTCAAAAATAAATATACACCTACTTATTATAATCTTCTAAAATCATTAAAACATAATATATATTTTATTATCTAGAAAAATAAATATAGAATATATATCCAAAACATAAATTAAAATTGTATTTTTACGTGTAGAGCTTTATTAAAAAACATTGACAATTAAATACATGAATTTATTGTAGCGATTTATATGTAATTTTCAAAACATAAATATATTTTCATGTGTACAACTTTATTGTCAATTGAATGCATGAATTTAGTAATCCATTCTTATCTAATTCAATGTCCATATAACTTGTAACTTACTCATATTATGAAAGTCCAAAACAAAAACAATTTTATAGAAAATAAGTTCATGGAAAGTTTTTAGCTTCATAATTTATATAACAAATTATTAGGTTAAAAGAATACACGCAACTTTAATAAAAAAAAATACATATAACTTAACTTACTAAAATCCATGTGTGCCTTTTACTCAATAAAATTATAATTATTACTTAAAATGTGCATCATATATACTTAACAAAAACACACATATAACTTAACTCACTAAAATCCATGTGCCTTTTAGTCAATAAAATTATACTTCTTACATAAGAAGTGCATTATATATATAATGCAGGACACATAGATATTCATGAAATTGGAATCATAGTTGCAGGGACCTTGGTTTAAGCACCAACACATAACAATAAGAATGGAAATGATACGAAAAGTTTTATGTATATTGGGAAAATGTTTTGGAGAGGGAAAATGGATTTTGGTACGGTAATCTTCCTTTGTGCATCATTATTTCAATGTGATATAAAAAATGATTGCTAGTGAAATATGGAAGTTGTTAGATAAGTTTGCTTTATCGCATATAAGTGGATGCCTTATTCTAAATCACTAGAATTATTAGAAAATTTCTAATTGTGTGATCTTGGTGAGAGATAAAGTTGTCATTCAAGAAATAAAATTTATTTAGTTAAAGTGGTTAGATAAGTTTGCTTTGTGAGAGTTAAATTTGATATTAAAAAACAAAACTGAGATAGGTTTGAAAGTTGTGAGATAGGTTTGTTTTTTTGAATATAAGTGGATGTCTTATTCCAAATCACTAGAATTATTCGAAAATTTTGAAGTGTCTAGCCTCGGTGAGAGCTAAAGTTGATATTCAAAAAATAAAAATTATTTCGCTTCATTATTTATGCTACTCAAGAAAAACAAAAATAAAAAATGAATGCTTATTCCATGTTGTGTCTAGTATTTCAAAATAATAGTCCAAGATATTAATGTTAAGGATATTAGCAATGCACCTTTGGTACTAACTATTTAGAGTGCTCATAATGAAATTGCATTGTAGAGTAATTGGGGTGTGATAATTATTGTTTTGATTCCT
The DNA here is from genome assembly GCA_000404065.3 of Pinus taeda. Taxonomy (NCBI): domain Eukaryota; kingdom Viridiplantae; phylum Streptophyta; class Pinopsida; order Pinales; family Pinaceae; genus Pinus; species Pinus taeda. The sequence goes on along the minus strand of APFE031645585.1, from coordinate 67,413 downwards.
TAACTTATCTAGTCCTCCATGGTATTAAAGTGTCGTTGAGGTAGTAGGAATAACGGATAACAATCCACACTTATAAATTGAGTTATTAAGAGTGCTCATTGTGGATACATGTTGCTAAATTGTAAAACAAAATTTGTTTTTTATGAAGTATGATTGAGATAGTGGAGCATTTAGAGGTAGCAATCCATATTTTTTAAATTAAATTATCTATTATTGGGATCATTGTGAATGGGCATGTATCTCAATTGAAAATTTACTACTTAAATGAAGTAGGGTGTAGGTTTGATATTTATTTTATTTAAGTTAATCATTGAAATAAATGTAGTGAAGGGTATTTTTCAAGAATCAACATGTAGTTAAATAAGTGGGATAATTGCAAAGCAATGTAGTCCTTGCCTTTTTAGTAGTTATCGGTATGCTAGAATTGTAGGGCCCACATTTTGTCCTTCTTCAAAACTTATATACAAAATATTTTTTAAAGTCACATTTTTTAGAAAAGATCCAATTGCTAGTTGTGTGGAATAACAAGTGTATGAAGTCAGGGATCTGTGTGAAATAAAGGCCCCTCTAGTACATTCCCCACTTCTGCACATCCTTTATTGTGCATGCTTCTCATTCTCCAACTTTACAATGTAAAAAATGCTTTTGTCATCCATCGACTAACATGTTTAATTCTTGTTAGTGTGATGATAAATTCCATGTTTCTTGTCATAGGACTTTTGTGTCCCCCACTTTTCGTGAGATGCACATTGCTCCCATTATGAGACGTGAATACTTATGTTAGATGACATAAAGATCTCTACCTTTACTTTTCATCCCCTACTTTTTGTTAGATGCACTCTACTACCATTACGAGATGTGAATGATTATGTTAAATGACATAAAGATATTTGTCTCGTTTGTTGCGTTAAAAAGCATACATATTGTCTTTATTCGAAACCTATATACAAAACGTTTTTTAAAATCACAATTTTTTAAGAGAAGATCTAATTGTGGAAGTAGTTGTGTGTAACAAGTGTATGAATTATGCGATCTGCGTGGAATAAAGGTTCTCTCGCGCATAACTCTCTTCCACACATCCTTTATTGCGCATGCTTCTCGTTCTTCCGATTTAAAATGTAAAATTTACTTATGTCATCCATCGGCCAAGTTATTTAATTCTCATCAATGTGACAATAAATTCATTATTTCTTGTCGTAAGACTTTTCTGTCCCATACTTTTCGTTAGATGCACTTTGCTCCCATTACAAGATGTGAATGCTTATGTTAAATGAAATAATGATCTCCATCACATTTTTTTCTTTAAAAAGGATGTATGTTGGGGCCATCAAAAAAGGAAGTGAGCAGGGTAGGACAGGGAGGCACATTTTGTCCTTATTCAAAATACAGTGCAAAAAAACAAGTATATGAAGCCCCAAGGGTTAGCTCAGTTGGTCAAAATCAATGCCTCGCCATCGGGAGGTCACAGGGTCCATTCTCCCCGAAGCCCTTAGGGTCAGGTCTTGCAATAGACCGAGGCGTGTCAGCCCAGATTTTTCTGTGGATGTAGCGCCACCCGTTGACCAGGGTGTCCGTGAACCACTCTAAAAAAAACAAGTATACAAAGTCAAGGGTCTATATGGAATAAAGGTTCTCTCGCAGATACCCCTCTTTTGCAAATCCTTTATTGTGCATTTTTCTTGTTCTCCAATTTACAATGTAAACATTGCTTCTATCATCCATCAACCAACGTATTTAATTCCCGTCATTGTGACAATAAATTCCTTGTTTCTTGTTTAGGACTTTTATGTCCCTTCTTTTTGTTAGACGCATTCCACTCCCATTATGATATGTTAATGCTTATGTTAAATTACATAAATATATTTGTCTCGTTCGTTGTGGTAAAAAAACCGTATATATCTAGAGATATGATGGGCTTGTTAAAAAAGGGAGTGGGGGGAGGAGGTGATTTTTGTCCTTATTTGAAATATAATGTAGAAAACAAGTGTATGAAGTCGAGGATGTGTGTGGAATAAAATTTCTCCTGCACATACCCCTCTTCCATGCATTATTTATTGTGCACACTACTCCGCTTCTCATTATAAGCACATATTCCCCTCCTTTAGAGTTTTTCTTAGTAGGGACTTTTTAAAGACTCAAATATTATGCATATGTATATTATTATAGGTGACTATTCTAGATTGAAAAGTCATAAATATAGAATGTAGGTAAATATTTAATAAAAAACATTTAATTTACTATTACAATCAATGAATTTTGGCGAATATCATCCCTTTAATCATATATATGTAAAATATGAGTGATTTTTTTCACAAATTGGATTTTTTTCTCTTTTTTTTGGTAGAAAAATGTCCAAAAAATAGTGAATTAACAAAGTTCCCTCCTAAATTTTTTCTTGTTTCTTAGCTCCATCTTTACAATGTAAAAAATGGTTTTTCTCATCCACCAACAAACATATTTAATTCTTGTTAGTGTGACGATGAATTCCTTGTATCTTGGATGCATTTAATACAAACATAGAGCCAAAAATAGTAAATTCAGTTTAAATTAGAACTAATTATCTAATTGGAAGATCTTATTAAATTTGATAAATTTCACCCAAGAAGATATAGAAGGCTATTGGTGTAACAATATGACGTACTTAGTTATAGAATGTGTGGAGCCAATGCTTGTGTGAAGGTAAAGTGATTTGTAATTTTGTTTTACCAATCAGAGGGTTTGGAAATTTGATAAATCAATAAGACAATGCAAGAAATTCCATTGCATAGGAAAATACGATAGAACACAATGACCTAGCTACAAAACATTTTTATAGACATAAACACATAACTTTCAGTGCATAATTAAACATGACAATACACCAATTACCTTACTTTGTTGTGCCAAGTGCATTGCTTGCAACTAAACACATCCACACCATCTCTCAAGGGACTCCAATTCCCTTGGCGGATCCACCTGTAACCAGAGACTAGCTAATATACATGTCAAGTACATATTCATGAATCTAGCACATATCCACATAATGTCAGACAAAATCAAGGTTAAGAAGACTTCCTATATGCAAAGCACTCCTTCGTTTGGAATTAGGGTTTCCAAACATAGCCAAATGAATTCTTACCCAATTCCTTTTTTTTACCTTTACCCTACTACAACTGAGTCTTACTATATACTGCCATGTCACCCGACTATTAGTTATATAAACACATCAATTATTACCTTGCCACTCTAATACCAAGCATGTTTCCTGCAACTGCTCACACATGTCAACCACATGTTCCAAATATCGAGACAATCATATCTATCAATTTGAAATCAACTTTGATAAAGATCATGTCACAATCCATAGTCAACTCATAGTCATTAGATATAATGCTACAACTATCACCTACTACACTCAAGTACATATGAACGGTCTCAACGCATATGTGTTAGTAAAACCATCTTAAAGCAAGATCATTGGAACACATACTCATATTATGAAATTCATCAAGCATTCAACCCACTTGCAAACATACCATGTTAAATAAATCAACTAGGCACCAAACACTCAAACACCAAATAGACATCATAATCAAACAACCAAGCACCAAATATACAACATAAGAAAACCCATACCTTAATGTATGTCAGGGGAGACTATCTTGTCTAGACAATAAATCTAGGTTAGCATGATACAACTTCACAATGTATCAACTCAAACATAAATCATGATATCCATAATAGTAACTAACTAACATGTTCATGTCATAATATCATAAGAATTTGTCGTTCATGCATAACAATCACATATATAAAATCAATCTAGATTAGTACGACACCATATCACAAATATGTCGGCTCATACATGAATATCACAACCATAACCATCTGCATAGGTCAAACTAGGTTAACACAATACATATAACATCAATATCTTCAATGCAATGAACATAACCATCACACATATGACCAATCCAAATTACAACATCAAGATCTCAATGAAATAACCCTAATCATCAAGTTAATATCACATAACAACAATAAGCTATATATCATGCTCATCAACAACATAAAACATAATCATCAAGCTAACTGTCATATAGCAACAACAAGTTAACCTATAACATACTCATCAACAACATATCATATAACATAATCACCAAGTTACCTAACCTAACCAACAACAGCAATGCTTACAACCACATGTTACTATCATTCTTGACTATCCAACTCGTGCATATGACTATGCTAACCAACTATAATCTATCAAGTATGTAACCATAACATCAAAAGACATGTACATAACCTAATGTATATAATTGTAATGCATATAACAATCCTTAATCTACATACCTGCATGCCCAACATACAAACATATATGACGACATGCTCTCGCCTCGAGGTATGATGCTGCAACTTCACTTTGATGATCGACACCTCCTGCTTTACCTCATTCAACACATTAACATCATAACATACCAATAGCACCATGATAACCTAAGTTGCATACAATAAATTCACAAGGAATATTTGACCTACGATTAAAACTATAACCAAGACCATACATGCATAACAACTGTATATAGACATATAACAAATGAGTACCAAACTATACACACATCATTAATTTGTGACCATATCAAGTACACAAACCATGACCTCATGCATGACAACAACCATTACTCCATTTTACACATTTCCACATGCAACCAACAATATGCATAAGCAATGCCAAATGAACTATACCTACACATAAACGCAAGTAGTCGACCATAAGCAATCAAATCTTGTAATCAACCTACAAAACTGATACATGTAATCCAAATATTAGAGAATGTAACCTAACATACAAGGATGTAAGTAGAAATAATAAAATCAACATGTAAGTGACATATAATCCATACATAGTCACTCACATACTTATGACAATGCATTTCAGAAAATCAATATCAAAACCTCCATGATAACCACAATACAACCATAATCAATCATCAAGCCAATGCATCAAGCATATGAAATGAAAGTAGAAGAGACACACATGCAACTGACATGCATGCATGACCAACACACACCTGCCCATCCAGTTCAAGAGTTGAACCATGCTCTAATACCACTATGTAACACCCTCCTCCCACATCCACCCAAGTAACCATGCCAATCAAGGTAAACATGAGACAAGAGGCTACTATGATTAAATTCGACCTCTTAGGTAACCTTAAGGAAGTGGAATCGACAAAACATCACACACAATCATTTAACAATATCTACAGAACCCTCGGGAGATAAGTTAGCCACTAAGACAACCTGTCCCTGGGTCCCACTATTGTTTTGGACCTCTTGGTCTATAGTTTCTCTCATTGGGAAAGAGGGTGAACGGAGACTTAAAGTCTCTCTCATAGGCCTGCTTGCTAGCGATTGTGGACCAAACTTGCCAGTTCTGTGCCAACGACCCTGGGAATTAAGCCACTTTTTCAAGCCCAAAGCCCAGGCCACTGCCCAGATTGGAATGAAAGCTCATAATCAAGTAAAGTACAGGGAAACAGTGATGTAAAAGTAAATAGTTGATCAAGACCTTACCCAGATCCCTACTAGCCATGACAGACGTTTCATCAAACAGATTGTCAACATGTAACCTACAGGTGTAAACAACAAAATTAAGTGTAGGGATCTCATACTTATCTAAGAATCACCATGAACCATTGTTTCCTCATGTCATATGCTGCCTTATCACTTATTAGGTCATAGATACAACATTCATTCAAATACAAGCAAAAAAATGTTGAGAGCCAAATATAGTTGCTACCATAAAATGTACATATAACCAACATAATAGGAACAAAAATGCAATAAATATATCAGCCATCAAAATCTATATATACACCTATACATCTACACATGAAAATCAATGGAAATAATTTCTCATTAATCAATGCAATGAACCAACTGATGATGGGACTACCACATTCCACCCGACCATAGATTGGCTGACCCAAGTCTCTCTTTAGCCAATCACCCATGTGCCATATTCCAAGCATGAATGTGGGACTCATAAAACACATCAAAAACACCAATCAATGTGGATGCCACCAGAGTTCTTTGCATACACCGTGACTAATTTGAGTGCTTCCTAGTCTCCCAAGATTTATCGTGCATCCATAGTCTAATCCAGGGATCACTAGGCCCTACACCGAGACATAGCCTCTAGGATTTACCGTCCATTCCATCCTGGAACCACTATGCCCAACGGAGAGAAAATCCACCTCTTGGCTTTACCGTATATCTCGCCATTCACCGATAAGGATTCCTAGGCCCATATAGGTACACAATTTGTTTTTATCAACCCATAGTCTGGTTCAAGGGTTACTATGCAAGTGGCTTCATGATCCTCAGTCCGGTTCAAGGACCACTACCCCATGTGTTTGTTAATTTAGAGATCCACCCCACTCAGCTTTGAATCCAATCTGGCCATCCCACATAAACCGAATGAGAGAACCCATCTCATCAAAGCTATCAAGAAATGGCAAGGCTAGTTTGGAAACATTGTCACACCTGGAAAAACCCATGCTGTGGTAGAAAAGAAACACATGCAATCCCATGCATGCCAAAACTAGCAAGGAAAATGCACATGCAATTCAATACTTGCAATGAAGCCCGTTGTAGCTGCTTGATCCTGCCTTTCCCTGCTTGATCTTTTCTTCCTCTTTCCTTCTTTGCCTTTCTTGCTCCAATGCCAAAGTGCCCCAAGAAACTCTAAGTGTCCAAGAGTATGAGTGAGAGAGAGAGAGAGAATAATGAGAGAGCTCCAAAACTCAACTGACCAAGTCTTGGCCACTGATCTTCATAAGCCTTTTTATCAATGAGGCCTCTATTTTCTTCATTTTTCTCCTCAAATGCAACATGCGACCTTTCATATTCCTTTTATCCTAATTCCCTTTATTTTCATAAATAAAAAGCTAATAAATGCCTCATGTCTTTCCAAAGCCTTAGCCATTGCCTTAGCCATTGCCTTCGCCAATCTCCTTATCCATTAAAAACCAAGTGAAGACCAACACTAGGATGTCCTACCCAACATTCATATTGGAATACATGTCCCATAATTCATGGTATTTCTATATTTTTTACGTAGAATTTTCACTAGGGCTACTACAGTGACCCACACCCACCAGCAAGGGCATAACCTTCTACAACAATGGCGACCCTTTGTCTAGCCCCGAGCACCTCTGCAACACCCTCCTCTTCTCCCAGCACTCCACACACATGCTCCAAAACTCTCTCCACTACAAAATGATCATCAAACACCCTCGCCACCCTACATAATGTTAATGCGCTCACCACCCTCCACAAGACCCCATATCACTTGAGGTTTCCCACGCTGATATTTACTGTCTCTCTTACTCAAGGTAATATGGGAGGGTCGTGAGGTCAACGTGCCATCCTATAATCACGTGCTTATCATAGGTGCCCACACATTCCTACTAGAACATCCTCCTCTTCGTTCCTCACCCCAATCGAGGAAAAATATTGATAGTAGTAAAAATATTGTTCATTTAAATTAAAGATAAATTGTGGTGTTGTACAAAATTTGAGGATCAAATAGAATTAAAATATTTTTTTTACAGAAACGGGTAGTGGATATATTAGAAACTTGGCTTTAATGCCAAAGAGCATATTACAAAAGGTGAGTCTAAATCCAAAAATTCCGAACAACCTTGTAAGACTGTGACAATTATGTTTAGCTCACATCTATTTTTAGCTGCTACTATGTGGTCGATTTCAGAGATTTTCCCAAGCTTTTGGATACAAACAAACTGATTTAACAGTAGGCAATAAAACATGACAACTTTCTAAATTAAGGAATTAGTTCCCATATTTCCTGTCTGCCTCTGAGCAGGGCACCAACCATAAGAAGGGCTGCTTTGTTAGCTTCAGTGTCCGCCTCCTTATTATTGGCTCTCAACACGTGATAGAAATTCAAGTTCTGGAAAGAGTCTCCAAGGTCTATAATTCTGTGAATCAGCCTTGCTAGCCTTAGGTCCATTGGCTTAGAATGAGTCACCATAGTGTTAATGATAGCCTGAGAGTCTCCAATAACATTAGCCTCCCTGATGTTGAGCACTTTCAAAATCTTGAATCCTTGAAAAAGAGACAAATCCTCAGCTTGAATGCTAGAAGCGATGCCCAAGCCCCAGGCGAAACTGTGGATCCTAAAACCAGCTGGATTCAATATGACTCCTCCAACACCAGCTCTTCCAGGATTTCCCTTTGCAGCCCCATCAAAAAATAGAAAGTGCCTATGATGGTTTGCAATCCATCCTTGGAACTCTTTTGCTGTAGCCCTTATTTTCCATACTTTTGGGAGGGAGATACTCTTTGCCCTTTTTTGGAACTGAAGATCGAGAGAGGAACCCCAATTTTTATCTTGCTGGCTGAGACTTAAATCATCTTTATGGTCTCTCAGGCACTCTTTTAACTGGCATTTAATTTTAACTACCACTAGCTTGACATCATGTTCACAGTTTTTAAAAGTCCTTTTGTTTCACTCAAGCCAAATCTGCCAGCAGATCATTTTAGGGAGAATAAACCAAACAACTCTAATAATTTTGTTTTTTGGAGGAGGACCAGGGTGCCTTTGTAGCCATTTGACAAAAAAATCAGAAATGAAGGAAGGCAACGCGAAGCTGGAACTCAAAGTTTCCAGTAGCTTGGTCCAGATCTACAATGTAAAGGAACATTCAAGCATCAGATGAGAAACACTTTCCTGGTTTACCTTGCAAAGTTTGCACCTTGAAGGCCCGTGGAAGCCTCGCTTCTGAAGATTATCGTTTGTCAAGATTTTGGAATGTTATAGCAACCAATTGAAGAAGTCGATTTTTGGTAGTGAGGGATAATTCCATATCCCTTTCCATGGCTCTGGATTCGTGGCCAGATGGGGATGCTCACATAGCTTGGACTATCCCTGAGCAACAGAATAACCACTAGCTTGCACACCCCAACCTCTTGAATCCCTACTACGCATCTGCGTTGGATCCAATCCGTGAAGCTTGGAGAGTAGTACATCACATTCCATAGACAAATCTGGGGGCGTTTCAAGTTTCCAGCCAGCCCAGCGTGAATCCTGCCAGACTGAAATGTCCCGCACGGAACGTAATCCAGCATCGTTCATCCAGCTGCGCAACACTTGAAGAGAACGACAGTCTCCCAACAACTCATTGTTCATAATTCTGTTTGTCCAAAGGTTGATCCTTTTTCCATTGTCGGGGACCCAATAGGCATGAAAATTTATAAGAGGACAGGTTTTGCTACAGAGCTTCAGGAAGGGTGTATTTAGGAGTGGCAGAGGATGATCTAGACAACAGGAGCGCTTGCCATTAAAGTATTTTTTTCAAAGAGCTAATTGTGCCCAGCCAAGGTTAGGAGCAATAATTCTCCAGATGAGCTTAGCTCCCATAGCGATATTTTGATATCCAAGATTTTTGAAGTTCAAGCCTACTTCCAAGAGTAGTTTGGAGATGGATTCCCAGCTGACTAACAAAATCTTTTTCTCATTTTGCTTACCCCCCTTCCAAAAAAAATTTCGAATGATCTCCTCCATTTTTCTGAGAATTCCTGAGGGAGCAAGAAGAACAGAAAACTAAAATAAGGGAATACTGTTAAGGACTAATTTAATGAGGACAAACTTACCAGCAATGTTGAGCCAAGAAAAGCCCTAGGCAAGTAAATTGTTCTTGAATTTCTCCAATTAAGGGAGCCAATCTCTGCTGAAGGCTCTTTTAAGAAATATAGGTAGGCCTAAGTACTTGAAGGAAGTCAAGTTTGAGGAGGCTGCGAAACCAGAGGTTCTAGAAATGGAATTGAGCAAGCTAAAAGTGGTGTTCCAGCAACAGATATGGCATTTTCCATTGTTTAGACTGCTTCTCGAAACCATACAAAACTCATCCAGAACTCTTTTAAATCTGGAGGCTATAAGCGCAGAGGCAGCTCCCAATAATAAGGTGTCAACTGCAAAGAGGGCATGATTAATGTTTTTAACACCTCTTGCTATACATAGCCCAGTAATTTCCCGATCCTTCATTTTTTTATCTAAATAGAAACTGAGGACAGAGGCTTGAATAACGAATAGAAGGGGCGAGAGAGGGCACCCCTGCCTGAGCCCTCTCGTGGCTTTGAAAAAGTTAGCAACTCTACAGTTTACTAATGGAGTGATCTAAGGCTCCGAAATGCAGGCCCGAATCCAATTTATAAATTTCTCACCAAATCCAAATTTATGTAAGACTTTCAGCAGAAAACTATGCTTAACTCTATCAAAAGCATTTTCTAAATCGAGCTTGACAACCATACCTTTTTCATTGCGACTCAAGCTTGAGTGGATTGCCCGTTGGACCAGAATGAAATTGTCCACTATTTGTCTACCTTGAATGAATCCTCCTTGGCTTTCTAGAATGACTTTGGGGAGGATGAGCTTAAGTCTATTAGCGATGACTTTAGTAATCAGTTTGTAACCAATATTACATATCGAAATTGGTTGAAACTTGTTGAAGGTGTTGGCTTCCTTCTCTTTGGGGATGAGAGCAAGAAAAGCAGAGTTCGTGCTGCCTCCAATTTTCTGGCAAGCTTGGGACTTAATAACCATTTTGTATAGATCATTTTCCATAATTGGCCAGCAAGATTGGAGGAATCTGGTTGTAAATCCATCTGGCCTAGGGGCTTTGTCTGGGTCCATGGCAAAGAGGGCATCCTTGACTTCGTTCTTGGTGACTTTAGCTTCAAGAAGATGATTCATTTCAATAGTAATCAAGCAAGGAACCACATCAATCATATCAGAGATTTGGTCCAGATTTATATCTTCACTATACATGCTTTTAAAATAAATGGAGGCAGCTTTTTTTATGCTTGCATTGTCTTTGTGAACAACAGTGCCATCTTTGATTTCGGAAATGGAATTGGTACATTTCCTTGCCTGAGCTTGTTTATGAAAGAAGAAAGAGTTCCTATCCCCTGCTTTAAGCCAAAGGCTGTGAGACTTAAGTCTCCAGTACTCTTCCTCTGCTAGAAAAGCCTTGTGGTAGTTTTGCTGGCGCTGGGCTTCTTTGTCTAGAATCTCTTTAGTTATGTCAGCTGTTTCAGCTTGGAGATGATGGTTTTCCAAAAAGCATTGGAGATTTTTCCTTTCATTTGCTGGATTGGGTAGAGTTTTGGCCTAGCTTTTCAAAGCCCTTTTCACTCTTCTAAGCTTCTCCTCCTAGACTAAAAAGGGGGAGCCTTTGACCGGCTGCATCCAGATGCCCTTAACTAATTGCATGAAGTCTGATTCCTTAGCCAAAAGCGGGCTAAACCTGAAGGGAGTTAGTCCTAGGTCAAGCTGAAACACCAGTTCCAGCTTGATGGGTTTATGATCAGAAGTGCTGCTTGGGAGAATATGAACTCTAGCCTCTAATCCAAGTACAAGAAAAGAGATTTGAAGTAAGAATCTATCCAATCTGGCAGCAATGTGGTCAGGACCAATTCTTTTATTAGTCCAAGTGTACTTACCAGAGATTGGCTTGATGTCCAACAGGTCCTAGTCCTGCATAAGGTCCTCTGCGCATTCCCTTGGTGGATCTCGAACAATGCTGCCTCCTCTCTTGTCTGCTGGTAAGAGAGTGAGGTTTAGATCTCCTACTATGATGGTATTCTCAAGATTAACGAGGTCTGCTTGGGTTCTTATGGATTCCCAACAACCCTTTTTTCCCCAACGTTCACAGGGATGTACATATTGAAGAGACTGATAATCTCTTTTGAGTCTAAGTGCTGCAATTTTAAGAACAACCAGTGAGTGTTGAGGGTCTTAGAAACAACTAAGAATTTGCTAGCGTTCCAAAGAGTACCCAACCCACCGGAAGCCCCTCAGGCTGAGATTGCTTTCACCTCACATTTGTTCTAGAGTTTCTTACTTGCCTGAAGGAAGACAGAGTCTTCCAGTTTGGTCTCCTGGATGAGGAGTATGTCAGGATCTTATGTTCTTATTAGACTTCCGATGGCTTCTTCTTTGATTTTGCTCCCCATACCTCTAGAGTTCCAGGAGACTATCTTCATCATTTGTATTTCTGGTTGGCTCCCTTAGAGCCTTGGGGCTGGTTTTTCACCATCTTTGTTTTTTATGCTAGTAGCTTCTCAAGGGTTGACTGGCTGACTTAGAGATTATCTTTGAAAGTTTCCTGCTCTCTTTTTTCTCGATCTGATTTGCGGCCTCTTATGGATCTCCTTATCGAAGCTTGGGATTCTCCTATTTCTCCCTCTTCCTCCAAGCAATTCGATTCATGCTCATCTTCCTCTACTTCAACAGTGTTTCCTTTGGAACTCTCAACAAGGCTTGTCCCCTTGGGAGAAGAGGGGGTACCTTTAGAGGGTGGGGTTGATTTTTGATTGTCTGGTTCCTGTGTTTCCTCTATTTGCGAGCTTAGAGGGGCGAATTTATTTTCTTGATCCATTCTGGAAGGGGGTTGCTGAGGACCTCTTCCGTTTGGACCAACTTGCTTTTGGATTTTCTTGGAGCGCTTGACCTAGTTCCAACCTTCTTCTTTACCCTTATCTAGTTCAACATTGGATGGGCATCCTATGGCGAGTGACCATAGACATGACACTTTCGGCATTTGACAGGCAATTGCTCGTGATCTAGCTTCTGCAAATGGGTCCAGTTTCCTACTTTGATTTTGATGGCTTCCGAGAGACCCACCTCTAGGTCTACTTCTACGCAGATAAAGACACAGTCATATTGATCTTTGTTGTTTTCCCTATCTATGAATTTCCCAAGGGCGTTTCTGATGTGTTTCAATGAGTCCCAGTTCCAACAATGTACTAGGAGATTAGAGAGTCTGACCCATACAGGGATAGCCATGGGAACATCGACTGCAGGGTCGAAATCCGACATCCATTTGTTGAGGTATAGGCCCTGGGGGCCCGTGAAATAGGTGCCATTTTGAAAGATTAGGTCCTTGTCGTCCTTTGAGGTGAATTCGAAGAGGAAGAACCCTTGTCCTAAGAAGTAAGAGGTGACGTTGCTCTTGATCAGAGCAACCCAGTTCTTGTTAACCCAGGTCTCAGTGGTCTTAGGAGAAGGCCATAGGCCGGTGAACTGGCCAATGAGAGCCCGCTCAGCCAAGGAGAGGGCGACTTGAATCTGAGTCTCTAGCGGCAGGGAGATTTCAGGAATGTCTTCTAGCCTCTTGACAAACTTGGCTGCTTCACTCTTTTTCTTTTGCAGCGAGTTGGCCAAGAGCCGAGAGAAGGCTTCGGCAGATGAAGGCAGTAGGGGGGGCGGTGGGGTGCTGCGGTAGGGCGAGCTCGGGACCTCCATGAGGGCGAGCCCAGCTTACTAGTACCTCTCAGCAGTAGACGAGCGCTCTGAAACGCAGGAACTAAAAAAAGAACACAGGAACAGTGCGGAAGGACAGAGGGCCCAAAGCCACGGGCCGCAGAGCAAAGGGATCAAGGGCGCAAAGGCGCTGAGGCGCAGGCTAGGCTCATGGAAGTGCTCCAGAGCTCAGCGATCAATCTAAAAAATAGAATTAAAATATTACAAAGTGGTCAATTAGGGTTTTTTCATGTGGTTGGGAAAAATGATTGTTATCTCCCCTACGAGGTTCAATTCAAATTCCCAAATTCCCTACCAATAAAATGATGATGAGAAATATTGTAGTGAAGAGGTGTTCCCTACCAATAAAATGATGATGAGAAATATTGTAGTGAATTTCATGTGGTTGGGAAAAATGGTTTTTATCTCCCCTACCAGGTTCAATTCAAATTCCCTACCAATAAAATAATGATGAGAAATATTGTAATTTTCCCTACCAATATTATAGTGAAGAGGTGCCTATTGTTGTATTGACCCTCACTCTCTTCCTAGATTATAGAGAGCAAATGATTTCCCTTGAAAAAATTATTAAAAAAATCCATGAATTAAGATTTAAAAAAAAAACAAAATTATCATTTTAATTAAATTAATATGTAAAATAAAATCAATATTAAATTTTAATTTCAAAATATGTATTAAAATATTTTTAAAAAGTTACTAACCAAACTAAAATAATCAAATTTTAAAGATTAAGAGTATCTGTATATGCGGAGAAATTCATAACATTATGTATAAATTAAAATTTAATAAAATTTTAAAATAAATAATATTCAAAAATTTAACTAAAAAAAAATAATCTTACTCTACTATAATCGCTATTATAATAAATAATAGGGTACTATATATAATAAATCAAACAGATAAATAGTATAAATTAATATATAATATAATAATGATAATATATATTTAAAATTAAAATTAAAATTTAATAAAATATTGGATTGATTTATTACAAGAAATCTTTAGTGAATTGCCTCTTTTATTTTTAAAGAAAATAAGTTAAAATTCATAATTGTTAATATATTACAATTTCAATGAATAACATTTTAAAATAAATTAAATAGAAAAAAATACAAAAATAAAATATTCTTAATCGGCATTATAATCCCCATTATAAATAAAATTTAATAAAAAAATATAACAAAATGCGATAAAATATTACATTAATAAATAAATAATAAAATATAATATAATTAATTTATATTTTAAATAAAATTTAATAAATATTGGATAGACTTATTAGATATTTTTTACCCACAAGAAATTTATTTAATGAATAGCCAAAAGCATGTTGTTTTTAAGGAATAATGTAAACCTTATTTTTAGTCCCTGCCCTTCGGGCTGGCAAGGACTATAGTAATCGGTTTTGGTCGGTGGACATAGTCTGACCCGATAACCAATAAACTTATTTGAACTTAAAACAAAGTTTCTTCGGATGCGATACAATATTTTATATTTTCCTTCGCTTTTAACCAATCAAAAGCATTTTCATCTTATTTGGCCTCAAAACGAGGTATACAAGCTGAAAAGTTAGGGTAAAATTGGCAAAAGTACAAGTGATTAGGACCATTTCACACCTTCATGAACTAATGCTATGTTTCCCTTAGCATTAATCTCCTAACATTTAATGTTAGGAATACTTATGGCGTATCATCTGTGCTAAACCATGGCTGCTGCCCACGGCAAACAATCCTTGCCGTGTTGAAATTGCCCTGGCGTGTCAAACCATCGTTGCAGTGCCATGTCAATTTGCATGAAAGCGATAATTTCTATTTATCTACTTTCTGGAGGAGAGGAGCTTCTGCCTCTGCTCTGCTTGCAATAGAACCAGGCGTGAAATTTGTTACCTGCGTATGCTCGTGTGTTTCCTTTTCTGAATTTGTCAACCGCCCCTGCCTTCAAAAACCCCTTACTCGCTCATCACAATTCCCAGATCTCCTGTTAGTGTCCCACGCAGCACTGTTAATCTACCACTGCTGGTTTCACGTCAACTGCAGGAACGAAAGGAAACAAAATGCCGTCAATTGCCGCAATGTCCCTGCCTCTGCTACTGCTGGTTCTAGCGCTCGCGGTGGTAACGGATGTCGTCGTCGCACAGATGCCGTCAAGCTGCTCCAGCGCTCTCGTTACTTTAGCGCCGTGCCTCAACTACGTGACCGGGAGCGCCCAGGAGCCTTCTCAGCGCTGCTGCAACGACCTCTCTAATGTCGTCAAAACGAACCCGGTGTGCCTCTTCCAGCTCTTTTCCGGCGACAATAGTGTCGGCGTTAACATTAATCAGACGCTCACAATGGCTATGCCCGCCGCCTGCAAAGTCACCACGCCGCCCATCAGGTAAATACTTTCAGAAATTTCTGATTGAAGTAATTTGACAACAATCTTTCCGGCAGCCTTCCGCAAGAATTATCAGAGCTTTCTGATCTGCAAATCCTGGATATTTCATTCAATAATTTCAAGTTTGAGAGTGTGCCCACAGTGATATCAAGGCTTCCCGGATTATATGAGCTCTCCCTCGCGGGTTGCGGCATCGAAGGGAGAATTCCGGAATGGTTGTCAACAATGCCGGGGCAACTTGCTTTGCTTGACTTGTCCAGCAACAGCCTCATCGGCACCATACCGCCATGGCTGAACAAGATGACGCAATTATATTCTCTCAACTTGTCAAACAACGCATTGACATCCATGATTCCAGAGGAGATCCAGGTCCTGCAAGACCTCAGCACTCTGGACCTCCATTCAAACCAACTCACTGGACCTATAAATTACGTATTTTCCATTGGAAGCCGGTTTCCTGAGGGTAATTTAAGGATCACGGATTTGTCCCACAACAAATTCACAGGTTCAATACCACCTAATGCAGGCAATCAGAATATCATGGAACAGCTGTCTCTGTCACACAATTATCTTAGCGGACCAATACCCTCTTCAATCGGCATGATGAAGCAATTGAAGGTTCTGGATCTCAGCTCCAATACACTGTTCGGTCCCATAACCAATACGGTGGGGAATTTGACACAACTGAACACTCTGGAGCTCAATGAAAATAGCTTGAGCGGAGCAATACCGAATGATTTTTCTAAACTTTAAACCAAAAGATAAATTCTGGACTGGTTATGACATGTACACAGTAAATACAATGCTATAAAGCAGATTGCTAAATTCTTAATAGGGTTCTACACTGTTGAGACCATGGATAACATCTGTTTAATTGCAGCGTTGGTTTAAACTTTAAAGTTCGGCAAAATGCTGTGCTAATTATCATCTCAGAACTATATGTAGCATTACCCTGCAGACAATCATTTTAATAAACCTTGCATCCAAAATCTTTTATATTCTTAAGGAAATAGGAATGAGAAATTCTAACCTTTAGCCAAGCGAGAGTCGAGGGAGACAAACGCTGCGATAGTGAACAGAGAGTGTGTGCCCTCGCATAAAAGAGAGAAATCAGAGATATACAGTCCAAGAAAAAACTAAGAGATGGAGTGTAGGCTGGTAACAGTCTCCTTGCACCAGAGGGCGCTGGGAAGAAGGCAATCGAAAAGCACGAGAGTCTGGCTCAGTGAGCATATAAAGGGGTAACAGCAATCAGAGGGAGGCGGGCATGCAAGATATATTACTGCCATCTGAAGGATTTCTGGATGCTCGGTAATGAAGGCAGCTGGTAGATGAGATACGTGGCGAGCGGGCGCCAAAAGGATCATGCATAGACGGAGATGGTTCTGTACAAAAGAGTCACGCACTTGTTATAAGAATAGAGAAAGGCAATTGGATGCTATCATAATTTCTTCCCTTTCACATTTCGACTTGCTCTAGAATCCTTACATAAACGTAGACTTTGTATAGCGATCGCATGGATATTAGCTTAATCTATGAACCAAAGCAATCATAAGGTATTATGTTAAAGGCCACCTTTCTCTTAAGTCGAGGATGATATTACTACAATAATCATAAACTTTACTATTATAGTTTGGGAATATTCAATTTAAGTTACATACCAGATAACGAATGGTATTATTTTACGGCGAACCATTCTTACCTAACATTCCACGAAATAGATAAAATTTGTGTTAAATTGTTCTGAAAATCGGAACAAATACGATTCATGTTTGCAAGTAAGTTTTCAAAGTTACAGGTACTTCTAGTGTGGCCTATTTCGCGATAGGGTTTCTAGAATTTAATTTCTGTAGTTTCAAAAACTACTGCCAAGTGTTTGCAAGGTATTACGATTTTATCAGGTCCGTTGTCATTCCAATGCGCTGCCGTTCCCTTTCCCTTCTTAACCATTGTCGAATTCAAATGTTTCTGGAATTCGGTTCTCTTATTAAAAGTGAAATATTACCATATGCATAGATTACAAGAAAGTTTACCATTTAGCTGGCGCACTGGTGATCACTGGATTGAATCAGATCGTTGGATTGTTGGTTTGCTGAAATCGCTGGATCCCTTATGCATATATTTTTGCTCGCTGGATCGCTGGTTCTCAACCAACCATTGCTCAGAATACGAGTCATCGTGGGCATATTTGGACTTTTTGTTTGACTATTGGGTTGGGGCAGGGACTAGCTTCCCCGCAGCCTGTCTTGTTTTTTATTGTTTTAGCAGTCAATAAATTCCTATTCCTTTCTATTTTATAGATTTTTCAATCATTTCCACGCTATTAAAACCTTAAACAAAGGGATCCCTTTCTATTTTATAGATTCTTCAATAATTTCCACTCTATTAAAACCTTAAGGAAACAAAGGGATATGGATCAGGAAACCTTAACGAAACAAAGGGATATGGATCACCTTAACGAAACAAAGGGATATGGATCACCTTAACCTTGTCTTTTTTTATTGTTTTAGTCGTCAATAAATCCCTTTCTGTTTTATAGATTTTTCAATCATTTCCATTCTATTAAAACTTTATCGAAACAAAGGGGTATGGATCAAGATTGGTAACATCCCCATCAAGATCCCTTTCTATTTTATAGATTCTTCAATCATTTCCACTCTATTGAAACCTTAACGAAACAAAGGGAAGGGGTATGGATCAGATTTGTAACATCTCCGGTGGTCTCATATAAAAATGTAGGATCCTCATTAACCATTAGGTAGAAATAAAAATGTAGGATCCTCATTAACCATTAGGCAGAAATAAAAATGTAGGATCCTCATTAACCAATAGGTAGAATATTTATGCGTAACCATTAACGACCAGTGTTATAGTATATTAACATAAAACTTATGTTGAACTTTGCATCCATTTCATGATTCCTTTAACCAGATTATTTAAATCACATACTTGACATTATGGACATCACATCATCAAACTAACACAATAATCAATCACATCATTGAACACCCATATACCATATACCATAGAAATCTTGTAGGGTGAAACCAACAAATGTTTAATTTTATTATTAAACTCCCATCAGGGTATTCACTCCTCTCAATGGCTTATAAGGGATTCCATCCCTTAACCATTGTTATAAAATATTACAATGAAATATCATTAAAATATAACATACCTAGCTAAACACAATTACAATCGTCATGAAACCATTTGCCCACATATCACCACTCTCTATAAACTCGTGGCATGATTGTTCCATCAGTGGACCATCCTGCAGCTCGTACTCATCAACAAGGACAATTAGTTTTTTATCTTCCACAATGTTAAACATAATTTGTCTTTTGCAGATATCACCATCCTTTCTTGTGTCATCAACAAGTTTTGGTAACATTATTAGATAAAGTATTAATCAATCAATGATCATTCTTTAAAAGTGATCTTTTAGCATCTATTCATGTGCATATATGAGATGTAAATATAATATTCTAACAACCTTGTGCGTGTATAAACAAATAGTTGTCAAGCATGTCAAAATAATTACCACTTTACTATGATCATTCTCGTACTAACACACATTCATATCCAAAGGAAACCACTATAACCATCAATTTCATTTATAATAAATAAAAACACATGCCCCTTCTAAGGGAAGAATGATAAACATCATTATCATACATGCAAATCATCTTTCCCAAAATAGAGCTATTTACAAAATCTATTGATTATCATACATGCAAATCATCTTTCCCAAAATAGAGCTATTTACAAAATCAAACACATGCCCCCTTCTAAGGGAAGAATGATAGACATCATTATCATACATGCAAATCATCCTTCCCAAAATAGAGTTATATACAAAATCTATTGTATGCACAAAGACATGCGTCGCTTTAAAACAAAACTAATGTGTTAGTTATTATTTCTTGCATGCAAATATATGTATTTTACAAAAGAAATACAATGCATTTATAGCAATCAATTACTTGTTTTACTTCCTTGGATCTAACATAATACTTCTAACATAATACTTATTCTTTTCTGCACACAAATACATGTTTCTCTTTAAAAGATCTAACACAATAGTGCTATTTTCATGCATGTGTAATCCAATATTGTTTCTATACTTCTCCATATGTGTTTATTTCAAATAGAATGATTTTTTATTTGTGCAAACATCACAGTTATTTTCAAGAACCCAACATAGTTTAGTTTCTCTATTTTAGGTACAAAACAAAGTTCTCATGCATTTGTTTTTTTAAAAAGTATCCTAATAAAGTTCCCATGCATTTGTTTTCAAGAAAATATCATAACAAATTTTTCATAAATTTGCTTTCAAAAAAATGTCATAATAAACCTTTCTTGGCATAAGAACTAGGAAAGCCTTTTTAAAATAATAATAATGTTAAATTTTTATGCATTAAACCATGCATTTAAATCACACTATCCAATATACACAAATCATTTATTTTTTAACCCACCAAAACATGTAACTTTTGCAAACTCTTGCAAAGGAATTAACACATCATTTATTTTTTAACCCACCAAAACATGTAACTTTTGCAAACTCTTGCAAAGGAATTAACAACAATTGACTTATTTTCCAAAGAAGATTCCTAGATTCCTATGACTTATTATCTCTGTGCATTTCATCTATGCATAGGTTATTATATTTTCTCATAACTAAGTATTGTTTTTCAAAATAATGACTATGCATACGTTATTATATTTTCTCATAACTAAGTATTGTTTTTCAAAAGAAATATATGCATGAGAATATTTATTGAATAACTAATCTTTACTAAAACCATGAAAATATTTTACCATGACTAACCACAAAACCCTTATATTCTTTTTCAAAAAACACCACAAAAATTATCCATTTTATTTAACCAAAAAATCAAAATTAATTATCTTTCTTTCAACAAAGACATATACCTTATAAACAAACAACACCGTTATTTAAAAAAAAAAAGCCCTACAGATTGATACTAGAATTAAAAAAATCAAACTTATTTTATCTACTACATATTAAAAAAAAAATCAAACTTATTTTATCTAGTACATATTTTTAAAAAAGTCTATAACAACCATTAAATAATATTTGCCCATAAAACAAACGTGTTAACTAATGTCTACTGACCAGATGATGATGAAATATTTGCAAGGGATGCTAAGCAGTCGTACATACCAGGAATTTGAGAAATACTTTCTGAAAGCAATAGTGAATTCTTACTTACATTTTGAAAACCGGTCACCCTGAGAAGCACAACCATTTTTCCAAAAAATATTTGCAAGGGATGTTAAGTGGTTGTACAAACAAGGAATTTGACAAATAGTTTCTGAAAGCAACAGTGAATCCTTAAGCACAACCATTTTTCCAAAGGCGTTCGGTTTACACTGAGAAGCACAACCAACCATTTTTTCAGTTTACAGTGATTGGATGTTGCATAACCATCATGGCATGTGGTTGTAACAACGATCTCTATCTCTACGTGCTGGGTTATGGAATCAATAGAACAAATGCAACATTCCCCTTCTTCGTTCTCCGTGGTCTCAAGGCAGGAGAGATGGTCGATTATATTTAGAACGGTTGAAATCTTGAATGAGCACTGTAAATTCCGGAAAAAACCAGTTTTGCAGCTTTGCTGTTTGAACAATTAAAATCTTGAATTAGCAGTTAGCACTGTAAATTCCACTGGTCGATTATATTTAGAAAAATTAAAATCTTGAATGAGCACTGTAAATTCCGGAAAACCCCAGTTTTACAGCGTTGGTGTTTGAACAGTTAAAATCCGTGTAAATTCCACTCATAACGTGACTTCTGTAAACGCTTGATGTGCAGCTTTCCAAAATCCTATTAAAACTATGATCTATGCTTCTCCGCCTACCATAATCGCACGACTCTCTTCCGTCAGTTTTATGAGCGTTAACTAATTCTTTTCCTCACCCAAGAAAAACCGTGTAAACCAAGAAAGTTAAGTAACTGACAAGGTAATCCCTATTGGTAGTTAGGATGAAGAAACCTTAACTAAATGTTAATTATATAATACATTAATACTATAATTATTTTGTGAATATATGAATTTTTGAGAGCTTTTCTTGTAGGGACGTTACAGCACTGCAAGGCTTTCTTTAGGGTATTGGAATATGGATCAAGATTCCGGTGGAACGATTTAATTAAGTTCGATTAAAAAATAATAATAATAATGAATTTTATTTGTAATTGAAATTATTATATTATTCAAAATTAATAAAAAATAATAATAATAAAAAGCACAAAAGCAAAAATTTGGAGATGAAATTTTTTCATTAAAATTTTTACTATATTATATCAAATTAAAATTAGAACTGGGTCTAGCCCAACTTATAGATCAATCCATCAGTGAATCCATATAACTCTATCTACAATGTTTTCAGGATGAAAAAAGCGGTGTTGTATTATATAAAGAGTTACAAAAGTACATAGAGAATATCCATATAGTTCTGACAAAGCTGCCTGAGCGAGGAACATAAACCCAAAAGTTGCAAGACAGACTTGCCATAAAGAAACTACAGCACATAAAACTATCATCTGGCCAAGATTTTTGACCGAATCATTGGCATAGGAGGGACTGTTTCTTATACGGGAAACTTTACATAGAAAAGTTCACACCATGTATCAGTTATATAAACAAAAACATATAGAAAACTTTAGGCATAAACGAGATCTGCTGAAACAAAATTAGAAATTTGGAAGAGAAAATTTTTGGATAGAGACAATTTTCTCTTTAGAAGATACCTGCATAAACCAAAAGTCTGGAACCGAATGAAGACCCTTCTTTGACAGAAAATCTGCCTGTTGATTTTGAGCCCTGTTGATATGATGAATTTAGCTTCCTTCCATTCCATCCCCAAAAAACTTGATCTTGTCCAACCAACCAACTAGGTGGGGTTTGCAAATATTGCTTTTCTTTTCCACATAGTCCACCATTACTTTTGAGTCTCCAAAAATCAAAACATGCTGAATGTTTAGAAAGGAACAAAAATAGTACAGACCAGCAAAAGCCATCGCTTCAGCTTTGATGTTGGAGCCCCTCCGGCCATTCCAATGGATGAGAAATTGACTATTTTCATTTACAATTATATAAACCCGACAGCCACAGGATCTTGTCTGTTCAGCACCATCAAAAAATGCCCTTGGGAAAATTGTTAGAGCCAGTGGGTGGGCTGTACAGGCCTCCTTTTTATTCTTGAGCGAGGGAAACAATATTGCAGAAGATTTCCAAATAAAAAGAAACCATAATTATTCCTCCACTTCCAAATGCTCCAAAGAGAGATAATAAACAATGATGTCCAAATGTCCTTTTGCTGACTTCACCAGAGAAACGCTTCAATAATTGAAACATGAGACCTATGCTGAAATCCATTACAAATCTCCAAAGATTGCCATAATTGCTGAGATTTTTGGCAATGTTGTAAATGCAACTATCGAAAAATCGAAAATTCAAATCAAGCCTATGAACAATGTTGTAAATGCAACTACTGAAAATCTAATTCAATTTTGATATTATAAATTGGTTTGGTGTATAGAAGCAAAATTCTCAGTTATAATTTGGTAATTTTTTTAAGATAATTGAAGTGTTTAAATTGTTTTTTAAATAAATTTAATATTATCAAAAACACTTATACTTAAAAAATCTTAAAATTTGACGATTATGATAAAAAGCTATTAATTATTACATATTTGTAATTATTATGAAACTCTTATATCTTATTGATGCTTTTTCGTTCTGCAAAAAACTTTACAAATTCGTAAATCCAGAAAGCTATACGATAAATTCGGAAATGATAGGGCATTTAATGTTGTTCGCTGAATGCTGCACGGGTGCGTACATTATCACAAAAGTTGAATTTGAATCGTTTTCCAATCTCAACACAGGGTAACTGAAATGCGTGAATCACTAAATCCATTCAGCGCATATTTAAATGCAACTACGGAGATGAAGGTAAATTAAACGCACGCTGCCAGAGTTGCATAATTAAAAATGTGGTTTAAAATTTAGTTTGGATTTACAAAAAAATTTATTTGATTTTTTCAAAATAGGATCAAAATGTTTATAACTTTCCGGACAAAAAGGCAGTGTGGTTAGACCATTGTCACCATTGCTTTTTTCAGAGAAATTCCTTTTCATAATAGCAAGGTGTTACGATGGTTTTTTAATTAAGAAAAATGGTGCAAGGAAGGAACAACTTTAAATGCAACTACGGAGATAAGTACCTGGAGAATCAATAGCCTTAAATTCCAGGGAATCAGTGGAAAGATACCGTGATTAATGGTTAGATACAAAATTATGGTAATGTGAAATTTGGAAGAGAATATTAAATGCAGGTCGGTAATTCAAAAATTCTGCAGAAAAATTAACTATAAAATTAAATCTCATCATCTAATATTTTAGAAAAATTAATTATAAAATTAAATCTCATATAATATTTTTTTGAAAAACCATAGAATTAAATCTCACCATATAATATTTTTTTGAACTATTAGAGAACTTGGATGCAAAGGTTAGGCCGATTTTAAAAGTAACTTTTAACCAAATATACAAAACAATTTATTGAACTTTATACTCCTAGTCTTGTGATTCAAGATTATAAGAGGGAAAACTCTTCCCTAACTAAATGAAAATAAAATATTCCCTTAGCTATGGGGCTATGGGATTAGGGAGCAATGCAATCTTTTTACAAATGACACAAAAAATTCATAAAAAAGCAAGGGAAGGTCATTACCTTCTCCATTTAAGGTAATCCTTAATGATGGGTATTTATTTCCTTAAAGTGGAGCAATGCAATTCTTTTACACACGACCGTAAAAATTCATAAAAAAGTAAGTAATGGAAGATCGTTACCTTCTCCATTTAATGTAATCCTTAATGATGGGTATAAGTAAAGACAAGTGTCGTTTAAATCATTTCACATTTATGGCGTTTCGAAGTGGTATATTGGAGTTGGCGAGCCTGCTTTAACCTACCTTGATTGCATTTATCGAACAATTGTTGTGGGTGCTTTGCAAAGGATTACCAATCACACATTCGGCCCATCGCCATCAAACGATCTGAAAGGTCAGGTACATGCATGTGATCAGAGGTATTGATGATCCCAATTGCAGAGAGGTATTCGAATTTGTTGCACAAAATTTATTTGAACTTTCTCTAATTGCTTCTAAGTATTGATGTATGCCTGTAGCATTTAATTTACAGTTTGTATGTCAGTTGGGGAAAGAATTCTTTAAAGATTTGGTGCTGTCTTACTTCCAACACTACCAATCCTATCAGAGCCTCCATAGGCTTACCACTTACCAACATTAGCAATTCTCCTCAGAGCTGTTGCTCTCAGACCCTCGATCCTCCTCAGAACTGTCGTTATCAGACCTTCGATCCTTCTCAGAACTGTTGTTATCAGACCTTCGATCGGCATCTGTCTTTGCCTTTTGAAATCCGGAACTCAGAGTGCGAAAAAAAATGCCCAAAAAGGCTGAGAAGAGAGCCCTAAGCCCAGATACTGCTGCTTCCGACCCTCCCAGTAGAATGAAGAGGTCTCGGAAATCTATGGGACAGAAAGATACAGCTGATAAGGAAACAGCTCTTGTGTGGATTAAGAAAGATGAGATAACTATCTTGCATGCACTTCTGCACTGCATCAAAAATGGTGTCCCCTTTCCCAAAAACATTAACCCAATCATGGAAGGTGTGAAAGGCTCAATTGAACATGACGTTACACATAACCAAATGTACGAGAAGATTCGTAGTTTGCGTCGTAAATACGAATCTACATTGAAGAAGATAGTAACCCCTCATTTCCAATACAAAGATGCAGAGGAGGAGCAAATTTTTCAGATTTCACAATGTATATGGGGTGAGCCCAACGCCGAGGGGCAGCGGCCGGGCCATCTTGGAAATCCAGGGGTTCAGAACACTGAGGTCAGCTTCGCAGAGGTAATCGAAGAAACTAAGATTGTATCGGCTGTGTTTTGTAGTGATGTGAAAAATATAATGGCAAGTACTCATGCCTGTGCCAAGGAATTAATGGAAGATTACTTTAACATCATCTCCACTCGAAATAGTCGTGTAGCAATTGGAGGTGAAAACCAAGAAGACCAAATGAATGGCAATGAAAAAGAGGTTGCCCTGTCTCATGTATTAAATGAAGCTGGGCCACTGATGACTGAATATTTCAAAACTGTGAAAATAAATTTGGAAAATTGTTACACCTGTAACAGGGCAATTGCAGAAAATGGCGGGAACAAAAGCCAATCAAAAAGAAACAGACGTTATTCCAGGAGGTTGCAAACACTACATGAGAATGCCCAAAGACACCAAAGTCTTAGAGGGGAGGCAAATTCTCAACAGTTGGAATACTCCATGGCTGAAGCCCAGGACAAGTGAAAATCGATTTGCAGGTGAGAAACATTTGCGCTTCCTATTTTTTCCCTCGTTTGGGTGGTGGCATTTTTTTGGTAAACATATTTATTATACGAAAATCTGAATAACCATTCTGATAAAGTCGAAGTGAATGCAATGCAGGCAGATAATTTTCAATTGTTGACCACTGTTTTATCAAAATATATTTACACGTAGTATGCTGCATCTCTACAAAAAAATCGTCACAAGGGATATGGCTATAGATTTGCAGAGCATGCTGTGTACACAAGCAAGAATGGAAGAATAGAGCCATGAATACCAACTTCCATTTCAGGAGAGCTGCTCCATGACAGTATTTTCATTTATTTTTAACATGTTTTGCATTTTCTTTATTTTATCCTTTCTCCTTGCAAAAGTTTTGAACTCTCTATTTTATTTTTTTTCTACGTCTAAAAGTTTTGAACTATATCCATCCATGATATTTGAAAAATGTTTTGGAACATCTCCATGTTTTATAATTGATATTTCAAAGGCTTTGGGAAACGTTGTGAGCTTATAGTGTTGGGATATTGCTATTTACTGGAAGTTTAAAGATCACTGAAATGCATTTTTAATGAACATAAATTATAATTTACAGCGCAAGTTAATTTTGTTTGTGAGTAGTTTGTAACTGGATGTAATTATATTCTCATCCTGCAAACTATCAATTATGACTGATTTGAAAAATGTTTTTGAACATCTCCTGTTTTATAATTAATATTTCAAAGGATTTGGAAGACATTGTGAGTTTATAGTGTTGTGATATTTACATTTATTGGAAGTTTAAAGATCATTAAAATACAGTTTTAGTGAGCATATATTATAATTTACAGCCCAAGCTATTGAAATACAGTTTTAGTGAGCATATATTATAATTTACAGCCCAAGCTAATTTTATTTATGAGTAGTTTGCTATGTGATATAATTAAATGGGATATAATCAAATGATCAATCATGTAAAATTAACTAAGGTAGATCTGTAGGTTAATCACAATCATTGAAAGTGGGCGATGTGTCGATTATTACTGTATCATCTACTCGTTAGCGGTTCATTTTGGAATTTAGTCTTGTCCTCCAATCACCTTTGGAATTCAGGATTATTACTGTGGGTTGTTTAATGTTTATGTTTTTTGTTATGAAAAAATATCGCATCAAAAACATGATTCAAATACTGTTTCTACTAGATTTTTTGAAATTTTTTTGTCAGGATTCTAATATTTTTAACTCTTCTGTCTTTATCTCCTTCTCTTTATTACTATATCATTTACTCACTAATTTTTTTTGGAATTCAATTTATCTTCCGATTTTGTCAGGATTCTAATCATTTTTAACTCTTCTGTCTTTGCCTCCTTCTCTTTATTACTATATCATTTACTCACTAATCTTTTTTTGGAATTCAATTTATCTTCCGATCACTTTTGGAATTCAGTTTTATCTTCCCCAATTACCCTGTTACTATTAAAATAAAGGTTTATTCCAAAAAAACAAAAAAACAAAACAAACACAACTGCAAAGTCCAAAGAGCATGTTAGTTATTCAAAAGAGTCAATGTGTAATTGTCACAGATTGAATCAGTTGTTTTTTATTTTGGATGGTTATGAAAAAACAAACCAAAAAATTTAGTATAGGATGCACTATTAAACTATTGTGAATATATATATGGCGTGTATTTTGAGTTTAAAGAAGACGATATATAAATATTTTTATGTTTTGTGATCAGAATTCAAAGCTGTTGTGAAATAAAGCTGAGCTTAAAATGTTTGAAGTAGACCATATATAAATATTTTTAGTCTCTTGTGATCAGAATTCAAAGTTGTAAAATAACATTGAGCTTAAAGGATTATAAGCATTTTTTAATTAAATTGTTAATTATGGTTATTAATAAATATTTTTACTTTCTTGTGATTAGAATTTAAATTTAAAATCGTTGTGAAATAAAGTTGAGGTTAAAAGATTTTAAGGATTTTATTTTTATTAAATCGTTGATTTTGGATATTAATAAATGACAATATATTGGATTTCAGAGATTACAGTATGGTAATAATATTTAATAAAAAAGGTTTTGTTATAATAAAGTTAAAGTGTGCTGTAAAAACACTTTTTACAATAAAGTTAAAGGGTACAGTAAAGTTAAAAGGTTCCAGTTTTTTGAGGGTAGGATTTTATTTTGATTAAATTGTTAATTATGGTTATTAACAAATGACTATATATTGGATTTCAGATATGATAGTATGGTAATAATATTTCGTAAAAAAACGTTTTATATAGTAAAGTTAAAGTGTTTTGTAAAAATACTCTTTACAGTAAAGTTAAAAGGGTTAAGCGTTTTGAGGATAGGATTTTATTTTTATTAGATTGTTAATTATGGTTATTAATAAATGACAATATATTGGATGTCAGATATTACAGTATGGTAATAATATTTTGTAAAATTTTTTTATATAGTAAAGTTAAGTGTCTTGTAAAAATACTGTTTACAGTAAAGCTAAAAGGGTTAAGTGTTTTGAGGATTTATATTTACTGCATGTAAAGGTGTTAATTAAAGTCTAAATTAATATTAAATTTAAATTTGGATAGATGATTTAATATCAATATTAAGCCATATAGTTATTATTTTTATTATCACTTCAATATTGTAGAATGTTGACATGTTTGCTTTTAGATCTAAATTTAGCCAAGAAAGTGCATAAATAATAGTGGGCAATAACTCGATAGATTTTTTTTTATTTACCTTAATGTGAATATGCTTATGGCATTCCAACCATCTAAACTATATGGTTTTACTAGCTTAACATTCTCATAATCATTACATTCATTTAATTAATTTTCCATATAAATAATGGAATTTATATTATTATATTTTTTCATTATATTCATTTAAATATTTTTTCATATAAATAATGGAATTTATTATTATGTTATTTTTCATTATTAATTCTGGTTCTTAGGCATCTTA
Organism: Pinus taeda; assembly: GCA_000404065.3. Taxonomy (NCBI): domain Eukaryota; kingdom Viridiplantae; phylum Streptophyta; class Pinopsida; order Pinales; family Pinaceae; genus Pinus; species Pinus taeda. The sequence goes on along the minus strand of APFE031645585.1, from coordinate 38,315 downwards.
TATACTAAGGTATAACATTGTATCTTACCATACACTTCTAACTATACAAACACTTCTATATAAATAGTTATTAAAGTAATTCCAAATTATTTATTCTTCCCAATTGGTATCTTTATTCTACATACATGTAATATGATAATTACCCCATCCTTAATAATTACCCTATTCTAGTCAATATTATCTATATTTATTATTAATATTTGAGTTTTTGGTACTTCTATTATTGAAATCATAGAACGTTAGAAACTTATTCTCTTTCTTTTTATTAATGTTATGATAATGCTACCAAAACTCTATTATTTTCATGACATAATGTAGTCTAAGCTTTCTATGTTGAGGTAGATTGATTGTATCATTTGTAACTAACAATAAATTATAGAACCACTCAAGTTGGTTACAATCTGTATTATCTTTATTTGATTGGTTTTATTTTATAAGAAAAATGGTGTTAAATTGTGGTAGGATTCATTGGTGAACCATTGTTAGAAGAGGTCCAAGGAGTGGGGCAACTAGAGGGTGTAACATAACACCACCACAACAACAAACTCATGCCACCCCACCCAATGATGGGAAAACATCACAACATCAAAACAGATTCCAATTGAAGAAGTGTTGAACTTAATGAGATCATTTCAGTGTATGTTTGATGCATTAATAAATTGTCTGGAACGGGAGCATGAAAGACTTGCAATATAAAATGAAGCACTCAAAAATGCTACAAGAAATGATGTTTGTTGAGATTTGGAAAAGATGAAATATCTAGAGCTTTGGGAGTCCACGAATGGTCAATTTGCAGATGCATGGTTATGTGCTTTACCCTGAGAGATTACACCTCAAACTTGAAGCCCAACGTGGGTATATTCTACCTAAAAGGAAACACACTACTTTGGTGGAAGACATTATTAACCCAATTGGGGAGGGATATCTATAAAGTAACTTGGGAATTGTTTGAAAAAGAGTTTAGAGAACATTACTTTTCAGAGGAGTTCTTTGAGAGGAAATTAAATGAATTCAATGCATTAAAGTAAGGGAGTCGTTGGGAATTATTTGAAGAAGAGTTTAGAGAACATTTGATGCAGGGGCATCCAGCTAAGGGTACCATGACTGGGTGTTAAGTCTCAACTAAAGAGGATAGGTTCATTGTCATCTAGTTTCATTTACATTTGTTGATCAAAACAGTGTTTAAGAGCTTGTTTTTATTTCATTATTAGTCCAAGGATATTTAGGAACAGTACAGTTAGGTTAGGGTCATTACCGTCACATTGTTTTGTCTTTTTATTAATTTATCTTACAATTGTCTTTTCATTTAAAAAAAAATAAATTGTAAATCCTACAGCACAAGAAAACCTGAAATAGTTATCAATTATGTAACTATAAAAGCAACTAAAGGATAACTGTGAACAGTTCGAGCAATTGTTTGAATACAATACAAAACCAATGAACCAATGTAATACATTTTGAAGGGGTTCAATACACAAGAACAAGAACATACAAATAGAGAAAATAATTTTCAAACATCTAGTATTTGAATCCATCTGCAAGCAGTGTGTCTATGATATTTATTTTTTCTTCCCTCTAACTATTGTGTGTTTAAATTAAATACTGCGTGTTTCCATCTATTTCTTCTAGCAAAAAGAGACGGTTCCTGAGTTCAAATAATGAAGCCATAGCAGATTGTTCCCAACATGGAGTTCCGGTAACAACAACAACAATTCCCAAATATAAGAAAGTACAATAGTTACGAGCCAGTTTTCAACAGGACAAGAATACAACCACTGAATAACGAAATCCAAAACAGAGGTAACCCATTTTCCACAAAACTTTCTTGTTAATTCCTCATTTATAACTATAATGTCGGCATACATAAATAATAGTTCAGAGTGTTCGATAACCACAGAGTGAGACAAGACAAAACAGTGAAACCCCGAAACCTAGGGTTGAACCCTAATTGGTCACAATAGCAACGGTCGAATAAATTACAAGTATCCAGAGCCCGAAAGAAATAGGTGATAGTACATACAAATCGAACCAAGGTCACTCGATAACAAAGGAAAACTAAACAGAGGAGTACCGAGATTTCCCAGCGATGAGACAGAGAAACTAATACTACAAACAAGTAACAACAACAAAGAATGACCCTACCGGAGCCATAGGGTTGTGACCATTCGGAGACTAAGCATGGAGCAAGCCCCCAACCTGCCATAGAGAACCAGGGGAGCCATGTCAGTTAAATATATGCCGAGAACAACCTGGAAGTAAAAATTGACAAGCAAAACCAATTACCTGAAGAGTTATAGAGTTGGAAGAACGAAACCCCAACTGAGTCACAGTCAACAGTGAAAACCCTGCAGACAAAGGGGTGACTACCATTAGTGTTGAAGAAAAACGAGGGAGATAATCTATAGCATGGAGGAGTGAACTTACCTTTCCAGGATCGAGTGAAGCTGAGGAAGCCCACTGTCACTGCGACCTGCCAGAGCATAAAACATTCATACATCAACCAGAGAATTACTAACTGGATGCCCAACCAGAAAAATTGTATCAGAGCAAGATAAGGGAATAGAGGAATGCATAATAACCACGCAGAAGGTTAAAGAGTCAACAGAGGAATGACATAAACCCTTTCATGAAATGGACGAAGCCTTTAGTATAGTGCCCAGGCAACCAAGCGACGAAACTGCAAGTGTGGGCGGAGTTACCTCGCCACCAGGTGGAGGAAACCATCGATGGGTGCAGAGAGAGCATCACTGCCAAGCTCTACACAGTCGCAAGCAGGCCGAGCACACAAACCCTCATCACAACAGAGAGAAAGCAAGAAATGACCAAGTGAAATGAAACGAGGGTTTTGGTAAAATCAAAGAGCGGGAAGGTGGAACCCGAGGCGAGTACAGCTAGCGTACCACAATAACTCCAACATAAATGCCAACAGAGAAATACCTGGCTAATCAAACTTCTTAAAAACTAATCATATGTATGTACTCAAATCATATGTTAATCATCGTTTTATTAATGTAAAGCCATAGTTACGGGCTAGTCCCAACATATTGTGGTATCAGAGTAGGATTTGGAGTTTTCCTGAGAAATGGAAGTTGGAAGACGAGGTCGTGGAAGAGGTGTTCAGAGAGTAGTAGAGGAAGGATTGCCGGAGGAAATCAGGATCCTTACTGCCCGTTTGGAGGCAGTTGAAACAGGAAGGAGAAGGGATCCAGAGGTAGGAGATGACAGCGAAGAAGAAGCCATAGCTACAACAGACGGATCGGATGAAGAAGCGCTGGAAATCAGATTGTTGAGGTCGGTCCTATTGGCTAGTAGCAAGCCTAAGCAAGAGATCCCAAATTACGATGGCAGCTTGTCCACAGAAATTTTGTTGGATTGGATCAACGAATTCGACAAATATTTTGTGTGTGAAGAGGTCAGTGATGATCGAAAAGTTAAGTTCGTTGCAACAACGCTGAAGGGACACACAACCTTGTGGTGGGATAGTGTCCAAGCAGAAAGAAGAAGGATGAACAAGTTGCTAATAAAGAAATGGCCAATAATGGTGGCCAGGTTGAAGGGCAAATTTCTACCCAAAGAGTATCAGATTGCACTGCATTGGCAAGTGCAAAATTTGAGGAAAAAATGGATGACAGTGAGAGAATATACTGAAGCATTATACTGGCTAAACTTAAGAGTTGGTTACACAGAGGTCACCCCGGAGAAAACAACAAGGTATGTAAATGGTTTGAGATTGGAAATATTAGATGAAATTAGCATTCTTTCCCCGAAAAATATAGAGGAAACTTACCAGAGTGCCATGAAGGCAGAGGAGAAGATCACTAGAAAGCAAAATGCTAAGAGAGGACGGGGAACCGGAAGAGGAAGAGCACAGTACTATGGTAGAGGACAAACTGCCAATAATAGTGAAGAGAGCAGCAGTTCCAAAACTACAGGGACAACAGAAAAATGAGACAGCACTAGAGGTGGCAGGCCATATCAGCGAGGAAGAGGGAATGGTCGAGGTAGAGGAGCTTCCTATTAGTGTTATAGGTGCCACAAGTGGGGGCATAGATCTTTTGAGTGTCCTAAAGCGGAACAATCTAGTCAAAGAGGAGCGTATGTTGCCCAGCGAAAGGAAGCAGAGGCACCTCCCTAGGAAGCAAAAAATGTGCCGAAAACAGGGGAAGCCTTAGTTTTGAATAAAATGTTGTTGAAAGCAACAAAAGAAACAGTTGAACAAACTCAAAGGAAGGCATTATTTCAAACAGTTTGTAAGTCGCTCAGAAATTGATGCAAGTTAATTATCGACAGTGGGAGCATGGATAATTTGGTTGCCACAGAGATAGTAGAGAAGTTGGGTTTGAAGTGGCTGAAGCACCCCACTTCCTACAAGGTATCGTGGCTACGGAAAGGCCATCAGTTGTCAGTGGACAAACAATGTGAAGTTGAGTTCCATATGGGAAGATATAAGGACAAGGTTGTTTGTGATATTATGCCAATGGACGTATGTCATATACTGCTAGGAAGGCCATGGCAGTATGACCGAAAGGTAGTGCATGATGGGAAGATAAACTGTTACAAATTTGTCAAAGATGGAATCAAGCACACACTTGTACCCATCAAGAGGAGGATATAACAGAAACAAGCAGGACGAAAGTGTTATTAATGGGTGGAAAACAGTGTTTGAAGCAAATTGAAGATAGTGAAGTGCACTGTGTTGTTGTGAGAAGGGCAAAAACGGTGTTGTTACACAGAGAGGTGTCAAATTTGCCTGCAGAAATTCGGAAAATGCTGCAGGAATTCAACGATATTGTAGTGGACGATTTACCAGATAAATTGCCTCCCAAGAGAAGTATAAGTCATCATATTGACTTTATACTGGGAACAAGTCTACCGAACAAGGCAGCCTATCGGATGAGCCCCAAAGATAACGAGAAAATCAGAAAACAGGTGTAGGAATTGCTGGATAAAGCGTTGATAAGGGAAAGTTTGAGCTCCTGCGCAGTTCCAATAGTTCTTGCTTCCAAGAAAGGAGGAGAATGGCGAATGTGCATGAATTCGAGGGCCATCAATAAGATTACCATCAGGTACAGGTTTCCACTGCCACGGGTAGACGATATGATGGAATCCCTGAGCGGGGCAGCATACTTCTCGAAGATTGATCTAAAGAGTGGTTATCATCATATTCGAATCCGGGAGGGGGATGAGTGGAAGACGACCTTCAAGACCAATGAAGGGTTGTATGAGTGGCTAGTAATGCCATTTGGATTAAGTAACGCCCCTAGTACCTTTATGCGATTGATGAATGAAATGCTGAAAAAGTTCATTGGAAAGTTTGTAATAGTGTATCTTGATGATATATTAATTTTCAGCAAAACGAAGGAGGAACACTTTCAACATGTTCTAAGTGTGCTGGAAAAATTCCAGCAGAATAAGCTGCTGATAAATCTGAAAAAATGTACTTTTCTTCAAAGAAAACTAGTTTATCTAGGTTTTGTGATTGCAGAAAATGAGTTGAAGATGGACCCCGAGAAGATTGGAGCAATCATTAACTGGCTATCCCCAAAAAGTCTGTTTGAGGTACATAGTTTTCATGGGTTGGCAAGTTTTTACCATAAATTTATAAGGAATTTCAGTGAGATTTGCGCACCTATGTTGGACACTGTAAAAAAGGCAAGTCAGCGTTTTCGTTGGACCGAGACAGCAGAGAAGAGCTTTTAGCCACTGAAGAAGAAGATTACAGAAAGACCAATCCTGAGATTGCCAGATTTTAATAAGATTTTTTAGGTTCGTTGTAATGCAAGCGGTACAGCCATTGGAGCTGTACTTAGCCAAGAAGACAACCTTGTTGCGTTTTTCAGCGAGAAGTTGAATGAGAGCAGGCAAAGGTATTCATCTTATGACAAAGAATTCTATGTTGTCATCCAAGCACTGAAGCATTGGAGACACTATCTACTAGGGAATGAGTTTGTTTTATTTTCTGATAATTCTGCACTGCAATATGTGATGCAACAACGTAAATTGAATCACAAGCATGCTAAGTGGGTTGAATATTTGCACCGTTTCATTTTTGTGTTGAAACACATTAGCGGGTAGGCCAACAAGGTGGCAGATGCGTTGAGCAGAAGAGCCTTGCTCTTGCAAGAGAGTACGATACAAATGTTGGGATTTGAGCATTTGGAAGACTTGTATAAGACCAGCGCAGATTTCAAAGAGGCTTATGAAGCCTGTCAGAATCCTTTGCTGAGAAACAATAGTCCATGGTTGGACTATAATTTGCAGGAGAAGCTATTGTTTAAAGGGGGACAATTATGCATTCCCGATTGTTCGATGAGAGAGAATATCATTCGGAGAAGCACAGTGGAGGTCTAATTGGGCATCTCAGCATAGACAAAAAGTTAGATCAGCTCAACCATTTTTATTATTGGCCAAGAATGCGAAGGGAAGTGCAGATATTTGTGACCAGATGTAAGGTGTGTCAGTTGGCGAAAGGACACAGTTAGAATACGAGACTCTACACACCATTGCCCATTCTAAGTAGATCGTGGGACTTAGTCAATTTGGATTTTGTCTTGGGTCTACCAAGGATGTAGCGGGGTTATGATTCGGTGATGGTAGTAGTAGACCGGTTCTAAAAAATGGCACATTTCATCTCTTGTAAAAAGACCAGTGATGCCATTCACGTGGCCCACTTATTTTTCACAGATATTGTCAGGCTACACAGCCTACCTAAGTCCATTATTTCCGATAGGGACGTGAAGTTTACAAGGCACTTCTGGCACACCTTGCTTATCACCCGCAGATCGACGGGCAAATAGAGGTGGTAAACAGGAGCTTCTGGAACCTGCTACGAAGTTTGATCGGGGAGAATTCACGAATGTGGGATCGTGTACTTGCCTAGATGGAGTTCGCTTACAACGACTCACCTAATTGCAACACGGGATACAGTGATTTTTGTTAGAAAATTATATATTATAGAGCAATGGAACACATAAAACATTGCAGAAATATAAACACAGAAAATGCATAAAACCAGAGAGACACAGATATACGTGGTTCACCCATTTTGGGCTACGTCCACCCCAAACAGCCAGTCCTTCCTTTCTATTATCTAGCAAAATGAAGAAACACAACCTACAGCAGATCCGCTGTAATATCCTCTGTTTTCTTTCACAGTCTCACCTCTTTGCTTTTTGCTCGGAGAATACACATCTATTACACATCCTCAATACAATGCCCTCATACAAAGAGAGGGGTTGCCTTCTAGGGAAAAAACCCTAAACTAAACATAAGTTCTACTGTTAGATCATTCGCCTAATGAACGGCCCAGATTGACTAGAAATTACT
>APFE031645585.1:0-30135 GCA_000404065.3 Pinus taeda | reverse complement strand
CCCCGCACCCCCCTGCGTGGAGGGGTGTACAAACTTCCTGGGGTATACATCCCGCTGAAACAAAGACCTCTAAATAATCATGCTCCAAACCCAACACTTTTAAGATCTTATATGGCATGCATCCTTGAGGAGTGCATGAGCTATGAGATCTAGGACAACAGGATAGACAGAGTGCTGATGGGGAAGATTTTACCAAAGCAATGAATGACCTACACAAGCAGGTAAAGATGAAGTTGTAAGACAACAGTGAAAAGTACAAGCACCAGGCAGATCTGAAATGGCAAGAGGTACAGTTTAATGTGGGGGATGAAGTCCTCACGCATTTGCACAAGGAATGTTTTCCTAGAGGTGCGTATAACAAACTACAATACAAAAAGATTGGCCCTTGTAAAATTCTGCGCAAATTTTCTGCGAATGCTTATGAATTACAACTACCATCAGGAATTGGAATTTCGCCCATTTTTGATGTGACAAACCTATTTCCATATACTGCCAGTCCTGAGGAAGATAGTACAACATGGCCAACATGGGACACACAGGAAGGGAGTGAGACTTGGATGAGACAAATGCCTTCCGCTCAACCCCTTGAGATCAAGAGGATTCTCGACACTCAAGTGGCGAAGCGAACTCGGCGGAAGGAAAACCTCAATATTTGGTCAAGTGGAATAACCGTCCCATTGAGGACAGTTCATGGCTTAACGCCAGACAGATATAGTAGGCAATCTATTCAGTCGAGAAGCTCATGGACCAGAGTCATGAATTTTTCTTACCCCCGGAGCATGATGCAGGAGCATCCAGCTAAGGGTACCATGACCGATTGTTTAGTCTCAGCTAAGGAGGACATGTTCATTGTCATCTAGTTTCATTTACATATGTTGATCAAAACAATGTCTAGGAGCTTGTTTTTATTTCATTATTAGTTAAGGGATATTTAGGAATAATACAGTTAGGTTAGGGTCATTACTGTCACATTATTTTGTCTTTTATTAATCTATCTTACAATTGTCTTTTCATTTAAAAAGAAATAAATTGTAAATCCTATAGCACAAGAAAACCCAAAATAGTTATCAATTATGTAACTATAAAAGCAACTAAAGGATAACTGTGAACAGTTCGAGCAACTGTGAACAGTTCGAGCAACTGTCTGAATACAATACAAAAACCAATGTAATACATTTTGAAGGGGTTCAATGCACAAGAACAGGAACATACAAAACAGAGAAAATAATTTTCAAACATCTAGTATCTGAATCCATCTGCAAGCAGTCTGTCTATGATATTTATTTTTTCTTCCCTCTAACTACTGCGTGTGTAAATTAAACACTACGTGTTTCCATATATTTCTTCTAGCAAACAGAGACAGTCCTTGAGTTCAAATATTGAAGCCGTAGCGGAGTGTTCCCAACACGGAGTTTCGGTAACAACAATAGTTCCCAAATATACGAAAGCAGACAACAGTTAGGAGCCAGTTCTCAACAGGACAAGAATACAACTACTGAAGAACGAAATCCAAAACAGAGGTAACCCATTTTCCACAAAACTTTCTTGTTAATTCCTCATTTATAACTATAATTCCAACATACATAAAGAATAGTTCATAGTGTTCGATAATCACAGAGTAAGATAAGACAACAATCAAACCCTGAAAGCTAGGGTTGAACCCTAGTCAGTCACAATAGCAACGACCGAATAAATTACAAGTATCCAGAGCCTGAAAGAAATAGGTGAGAGTACATACAAATCGAGCCAAGGTCACTCGACAACAAAGGACAACTAAACAAAGGAGTATCGGGATTTCTCAGCGACGAGACAGGGAAACTAATACTACAAACAAGTAACAACAGCAAAGAACGACCCTACTGGAGCCATAGGGTTGTGACCATTCAGAGACTAACCCTGGAGCAAGCCCCCAACCTGCCACATTGAACCAACAGAGCCATGTTAGTTAAATATATGTCGAGAATAACCTGGAAGTAAAAATTGACAAGCAAACCCAGAAGAGACGACATACTTGAAGTTATGGCGTTGGAGGAATGAAACCCCAACTGAGTCACAGTTAATAGTGAAAACCCTGCAGACAAAGGGGCAATTTCCATTAGTATTGAAGAAAAATGAGGAAGATAAGCTATAGCATGGATGAGTGAACTTACCTTGCCAGGACCGAGTGAAGCCAAGGAAGCCCACTGTGACTGCGACCTGTTAGAGCATAAAACATTCATATATCAACCAGAGAACCAATAACTGGAAGCCTAACTAGAAAAATTGTAGTAGAGCAAGATAAGGGAACAAAGGAAAGCATAATAACCACACAAAAGGTTAAAGAGCCAACAGAGGAATGACATAAACCCTCTCACGAAGTCGACGAAGCCTTCATACAGTGCCCAGGAAACCAGGCAACAAAACTGCAAGTGTGGGCGGAGTTACCTCGCCACTAGGTGGAGGAAACCATAACTGGGTGCAAACAGAGCATCACTGCCAAGCTCTACATAGTCGCAAGCAGGCCGAGCACACAAACCCTCATCGCAACAGAGAGAAGCCAGGAAATGACCAAGTGAAATGAAACAAGGGCTTTGGTAAAATCAAAGAGCGGGAAGGTGGAACCCGAGGCGAGTACAACTAGCATACCAACAATAACTTTGACATAAATGCCAACAGACAAATATCCTGGCTAATCAAATTGCTTAAAAACTAATCATATGTGTTGATACAAATCATATGTTAATCATCGTTTAATTAACGTAAAACCATTGTTACGCGCTGGTCCCATCAACATTACTTGTCAGAGGAGTTCCTTAAGAGGAAACTAAATGAATTCAATACATTAAAGCAGGGGAGTCACTCAGAGTATGAGGTTCGTTTCATGGAATTACTTGTTATGCCCCACTTAAACACAAAAAGGATCAAGGGGAAAAAATTTGTGTATGGACTAAATGTTAAAATTCAAGCCAAGGTTAAGATATTAATGCCTCGCACCTTGCATGAGGAAGTTCAGTGGGTGATCATTGCAAAGGAAATCATGAGCAGTGGACCTAGTAAGTCAACAAGGCTTGGAGGATCAAGGGTACCAAGTGGAAATAGTATGGAGCATAGAAATTTTCATAGGGGTCTTGTGTTCAACATTAAAAGTGGTCAACAAGAAGTCAAAGAACACCATATATGTATCCAGCTCAACATCTGCACAGGGTACCTCAACAAACTAGTCAACAATAATAGCACTATCCTATGCAACAACACCAAGTCGCACCACCTCGCATTGATCCCAACAGTCTGGCTCTTTCCAGCAAAGTTCCAGGCCAACTCCTAGTCTAGTTGGTAGTAGGAGCCAAGCTCCTAAGAGGGGGTGTTGGACTTGTGGAGATCCTCACTATGAGAGGGATTTCCCTCAAAAGATAGGTAATACCAACTCAACTTAGAAAGCAGCTATGATTGGGGATCTGGGGAAGGCTCATCGCATCCATGCAACAGTGAACAATCGCAAGGTCGAACACTAGTGCATCGTGTCAGAAATCTCAGGTAATATTGATGGTATTAGTTTTTTTCATTTTAGTAGATCTGGGAGGAGCTATTGATTGTTTTATTTCTATAAATGCATTATCAAGGATTAAACATAAAGCAATTACACAACATGAATTTAGACATGTAGAAATAACATGTGGTATGAAAAGAGATGTAAGAAGGATGGTAAGGAATTGTGAGGTGGACATGGGTGTATGTAAGACAAAGGTATTCTTGTACTCTACGACCTTAGGAGTCTATGACAAAGTTATAGGAATGGATTGGTTGAAACAACATGAGGCACTCCTAGACTGCAAAGACAAAGTACTATATTTCACAGATGATGATGGCCAAGGAAAATCATTGAGGGGAAAGAACCGAGGGGTGTCCCTAAGGTTCATCTCCTCCATTCAACTAATGAAATGTAGGCGAAAGGGATGTCAAATGTTCACGGTGGTAGCTCTAAATGATAAGGGTGATTTTGAAAACCTTGATAAACATCAAATTCTTGCTGAATTTAAGGATGTATTTCTCAAATAACTACTTGGGCTACTCTAAAAAACGGAAATTGATTTCACCATTGACCTTAAACTAGGGACTGAGCCTATTGCAAAGGCACCCTATCATATGTCGGCTCCAGAGCTAAAGGAATTGCAAATCCAATTAAAGGAATTGTTGGACTTGGGGTTCATACGACCTAGCATATCTCCATGGGGAGCCCCCAAGATTTTCGTTAAGAAGAAGGTTGGGTCTTGGCCACTATGCATTGACTATTGCCAGTTGAACAAAGTGACTATAAAAAATCAATACCATATACCAAGGATAGATGACTTTTTTTATCAAATGAGGGGAAAATTGTGTTTTCTAAGATAGATCTGAAGTTGGGATATCATCAGTTGTGAATAAAAAAAGAAGATATCCTGAAGACAACCTTTAAGACAAGATTTGGGCATAATTATGAATTTGTAGTTTTACCATTTGTACTGACAAATGCGTCAGGTGTTTTCATGAGTTTGATGAATGGAATATTTCAGGATTACTTAGAAAAGTTTGTACAAGTATTTATTGATTAAATTTTGATCTACTCAAAGACCCCAAAAGAGCATGACAAACACGCGAGAATAGTTCTATAATGTCTTAGAGAAAACCAATTTAATGGGAAGTTGTCAAAATGTTTCTTCCACCAAACCAAGATTCATTCTCTAGGGATGGTGTTGTGGTAGACTCGAGAAATATTGAGGTCGTCGTAGAATGCCCAACAATGGTCCAACCAATGTTCATGAAATATGAAGTTTCATGAGCATGGCAGGGTATTATCGTAGATTTGTCGAAGGGTTTTCGAAGATAGCAAGCCCCATTATTGAGCTCCAAAGAAAGAACAATAAATTCATTTGAACTGAAAAATGTGAAGACACATTCCAAAGGTTGAAGGTGTTATTAAAAACAGAACCAATTTTGAAGGTGTCATATATTAAACAATAATTTTTTGTTAGCATTGATGCCTCCAAGGAATGGTAGGGTTGTGTATTGATGCAAGAAGGAAGAGTAATAGCTTATGCATCAAGGAAACTTAGAACCCACGAAGAGAACTATGAAACCCATGATCTAGAAATGGCAGCAATTGTTTATGCACTAAATATTTGGAGACACTACCTTCTAGGAAGGAAGTTTGAACTTAGGACTGACCATTCTGGGCTACAACATATATTCACTCAAGACCGGTTAAATGCAAGACAAAGACGGTTGTCTGAATTAATTAGTGAATATAATATTGATATTACTTGCATAAAAGGAATAGTTAATAGGGTGGCTAATGCTTTAAGTAGGAGGCCTCAAATATTTTCAGTGATTCCCTTAAAGAAAAAATTGAGGGATAATTTGCTTGACTTACAATTTAAGGACACTTGGTACTAGGAAGTTAGCAAAAGTTTGAGGGAGGATGAAATGAGGGTCCTAAAATATGAAGAATACTCCCTTGATAGTGATGGGCTACTATGATTTCGGGGAAGGATATGTGTCAGCAAATGAATATATACACCAATTAATCTTGAACGAAGCGCATCACACAATATACATTGCACACCTTGGTGTTAAAAAGATGAGTGTAGGCCTGAAACCACTCTTCCTTTGGAAAGGGATGAAGAAGGACATCATAAACTTGGTAGCAAGATGCTTAGAGTGTCAGTGAGTAAAAGTTGAACACAGAGATCCAGCAAGGTTATTGCAACCCCATGAGATACAAAAATCTAAATGGGAAGTTATATCAATGGATTTTATTGTAAGACTACTAATGACCTCAAGAAGACATGATGCCATATTTGTAGTGGTGCACATGTTGACCGAGAGCGCCCATTTTATACCAGTTAAGACTACATATAAGGCACCGGAGATAGACAGAGTTTTTATTGATGATATTGTGTGATTGCATGGAGTGCCTAGGAAGATCATAAAATATAGAGGAGAAGTGTTTAGAGGAAGGTTTTGGACCAGTTTCCAAGAAGCCTTGGGAACCCAGTTGAAATTTAGCATTGCTTATCACCCTAAGACAACTGGGCAGATAGAGATGACTAATAAAATCCTTGAGGACATGCTACAAATGTATGTGATGGACTAACAAAAGAGATGAGAGGAGTTTTTACCCCTCGTGGAATTTTCTTACAATAATAGTTATCATAGTTCCATCAAAATGTCGCCATTTTAGTTCTTGTACGGAAGACCTTGCAGAACACCTCTCAGTTGGGACCAACTAGAGGAGCGAGTATTAATAGGACCAAAAGTGGTGCAAGAGATGGAAAAGAAAATGACTATGATTAGGGGGAGGCTAAAAGAAGAACAAGATCAATAAAAGATTTATGTTGATGCTCATTGAAGAGACTGAAGTTATGAAGTGGGAGATAGGGTGTCCCTGAGAATAAGGCCCCAAAAGAGCTCTATAAGATTTGGAAGGGGAGAAAAATTGTCTCCACGATTTGTGGGAAATTTTAAAATCTTAGAAAGAAAACGGTCGGTGGCATATAAGCTTGCTTTACCCCCATATCTAGCACGTATGCATGATGTGTTTTACGTTTTTGTTTTGCATCATTATATTTCAGATCTTCCGCATGTTATTGACTTAGGCCATTTGTAGGTTTCGAACAAGGGAACGATAATGGTCAAACTAGTGCGCACACTGGACCAACGAACTTTGCAGCTTAAATGATGGTTAGTGGACTAGGTTAAGGTTCAATGCGACAATTATAGTCCCATTTCATCCACTTGGGAGGACGCCGAGGAGATGCGTCACTGTTTTCCTTACCTATTCCAAGGATTTCAAGACGAAATCTATTATCAAGAGTGGGTGTATGTAGTGACCTACTCTAGCTAATTGACAATGATATGACATTAACATTTATTTAGCCATAAGCACCACACTTTATTTTTTGAGGACTTCATGTTGAGGATCCAAAGTCATGAATTTATTATTAGTGGATGTAATGGTTATGTATGTTATCTATTGATATTGTGATGATGATAACATTAATGGTTATGTATGTTCTCTATTGATATAAAGATGATTGTAGCATTAATGGTTATGCATGTTCTCTATTGATATTATGATGATGATAGCAATAAAGGATATGTATGCTCTCTATTGATATCATGATGATGATAGCTTTGATGGATAGGTATGTTTTATATTAATGTTATGATGATGATAGCTTTGATGGATGTATGCTTCCTTTTGATGTTATGATGAGGATAGCCATGATGGATGTGTCCCTTATGTTAGCTACTTACATTAGTTCTGGTTCACAATGAACAATGGTGTGAATGACTAAGTCATGTTGATGATGCTATTATGACAGTGACTAACACTGAGAAAATTTGTTACTGATGATTATTGAGTATGATAGGAAACCACTAGAGGCACTCATATATGATGAATTGATGACATCTGGTTTGATAGAAATTAATAGTCTTTGAAATTCTAAGTCCAATGTGAACACTTGCTATATATATATATATATATATATATATATATATATATATATATATATAATATATATATTATATATATTGATGATATGCAGTGGTTGCAGGTACAGGTTAGTTGCTTGGCTGAATGAATCACATATGAGTGATGGGGTTGTACAATTGGATGGAACTGCATGGGAGGGGTGGGACATTGTCCTTGATCTCACCCACTAGCACTCCCCACCATGACTTGGGATGAAAAGGTCGAAACACCTTTGCCTTGAAGATCACGATGTCATGGGGGAAGGTCCCAAATTTGGGCCGCTCACGAGGATTTTATTGGGAGTCACACATCAAGTCGGATTCCATGATCCTCGATACCATTAGTCTCACTATAGCAGGAAGCCTAAGAGATGATAGCGGTCTTTGTCATCACACCTATACTTTCCCCTCGTAGCCACTGGATGCTTGAAGGGCAAGTGGCATGGCACCCTTGGAACTTCAAGGAAAGTTCTTGAAGGGCATGACCAACTTGGCACCCTTGGCATCACAAATACACTGTTAGGTGTGACACCCTTAGAACTTCAAGAGAAGTTCTTGAAGGGCATGACCAACTTGGCACCTTTGGAATAAAAAAAATAAAAAATTAATAAATATAAACAAGATATAAAAACCTTGTAATTCACATCAAGTGTTAAATGACGTAAGAACCGAGGTAATTAAATCAAGAATAAAACTTGGGGCAAGGGGAGAATAAGAAGAAATAAAATATTTTTCTTTGATAACTCTACCCGTCCCATGTTGGAAAATATTAGGTAGATAATGTACATAAGTAACTTAATTAGATAAAAGGGGGAAAGAGGGACATAGATGTAAGTACAAATATTTATCCTAAAATCTTGAAACTTCATTAAGAGAAGAGGGTGGTGAATTAAAATAAGATTAATAAATTAAATTTTAGAGAAATTTAGAGAAACTCCATGTGGCAACAACCAACATAAAAATATCCATCTAAGAGGAAAAATGATTTAAATTAGGAAGTAGTTAGGGGACCAAATATGAGACTTATCAAATGACTTTAGTAATGAACAAAAATTAAGGAGTAGAAAAGGGGGATCAAGAGATAACTAGGAAAAAAATAACAAGTCTTGTTGGGGTGAGGAAAAAAATTAGTTGTAAATTAAAATTTAAGTAAATATTTTTAGATATCCTTGGTGAGAGAGTGACACATGGGTGGGTGAATAATCAAACTATTGGATTAATAAGAATAATTAATTATGCATAAAATTCCAAGTGTCACCTATGAAGCTTCCTATAAAAGAAGGGGCAAACCATGGGAGAATGAATTTTTTTTACCCTATTGTTGGATAGATGAAACTATGTTAGAGTAATGACTACGAGTTATAGTTGAGTTTGGTGAGGTTGAGGACTTTAAAGAGGGGACTCTTGAGCCAAGGAGTTCTCTCCTCTACCAACTAGCATATTTCTTTCATTGTACAACCCCATTGCAGCTCGGGAGTTGGTGGGGAAGTAGAGTACCCAAGGAGTAGGCTGGGAGGTCAACTGGTGGGTCAATACATTCGAATTAAGCATGTCAAAATTTACACTTGGAGGTGAACGACAAGAAGGGAGTGCAAATAACAGCAAGTCAAGATTGAATCTCATCTCCTGGTGAACGGTACCTATGTTATTTGTGATGTTCTTTTATATGACTTCATTGTGACTATAGTTAACATGTAAAATAGATTATATGCGTAATGCAATGAAATTCATGGATGTTTTATATAAGTGCTTTATATCTTTTAGTTTCCAATGTTATTTTTTTATGGTTTTATACTTAGTTTACTGTAATAGTCTTAAAAAAAATTCATAGGGTTGGTCCCTACACTTTACAAGGTCGGCCCATGCCGATTTCTGAATGCTCCACATCGTTCTTAAATGTCTCAGTTTTCGACCCACCACATCTTTAAAGCCCTGTATTCCATTATTAGGAAGTTATTACATTGAGATTTATATTAAAAGTTCTTACATAATGATGCATTTTGATCCACTTCAACCCCTTTTGCTTTGAGCCCCTTCCCCTTTTTTCTTCATATGACCGGGGGCTATGACCAGCCGCTTAGTCCTTGGGCACTAGGGCCTTTAAATGCATGTTTGGGAGACTTGTTCCTTTGAAATCCTTGACCTTTACATTGGACAACCCTTGCAACATTTGCGAGCGTCGATCACCAATTAGGCCTACAGTATAGCAATCGGCACATCGGCGATTTTCAAGCCATGCCATTGGTGTGAGCTTCAAAAACTTGCAATCACCAATTGTGGGATTTTCTATAACACTTATCCCTTGGTTTCTCACCATTCCTTTGACCACGACTAGCCCCCATGTCGGAGCCCCCCAATCATAGGAGAGAGAGAAAGGGCCCACATGCCTCTAGTTTTTTCGCTAATTTCTTTTACAACTATGCTTTTGGGTTCCCTAAGTGATTTTACATTGCTGGCCCTTTTTATTGACATCTTCTTTATTATGGTCATTTTGCAGAATGATGGGACCTTCAATTTCCGATTTGCGGGATTTCCCCTTAAGGCGTTTTTTCCTTGGCTTTCAGTTTTCAAGGGCAACTCCAATTTGTTATAATTTCTTATTCTAGAGCCCATTTGAGGAGTTCCATATGTCGTCAGAAATCTAATTCTGATATTTACCCATTGGAGGAGGTTCAATAAATGTTTGACTACTTTGGTGACCCTAAATATGGTTGCAAATTTTTTTGTCCAATTGCACCTTTTTAACCGATGAAGACAAGTTTTGCAGAAGGTGACAACATTGGCTCCACTTGGGGACAATGCCTTGTTGCAAGGTGATGAGAACCTGCAGACCAGGAGCCTTCACCATTGGGCATGGACTTAAAAATTATAATGCACTTATACCACCAGAAAATATCCATGGAACTTTTTTGCAGGGAAGTCTTTCCTCATCAAACTAAAACGCAGAAAAGTAAATTCTAACAATTAGAAAATAAATGCTCAACTAATGAGATTATTTATATACAACTCCTACTTATGTATTGAGCATCAATTCACTTAAGTGAGTTCATCCCTCCAATGGAACCAGGTTAGCGTTTGGCTGTTGGACCTAATGCCTTCATTCTCTAGAAATTCAACAATTAAAACATGCATGTACCACAAAAAAGATTTGGACAAAAATTTTGATATGATCTCCCAACTTGGTAGATGATGCTCAGTTGTTTTAATCTCCTCTCTGAACATTCTAATGGGGTTGTGTTCTTGATAATTAGTGGCTAACAATCCATGCACCCCATAAGGATTTCAAACCAAAGGTTTGAAACATACCTTGGGATTGATGTATATTGTTGCGATCCAAAGAAATATTCCATGTAGTCAGTGATTGGATTAGGGAAATGATGAGAAACATTTATAGTTGTCTCCTTTTCTTGAACAAATTCCAGGGAGGAATCTTTTTGCAACAGGCAGCCACAATCATTGCTTGGCCCTTCAGCTTTGGGTTCCTCTTGAAGGAGTTATTATTGGTAGTCTTCTCCCCACTTGTTTGTAAGTGGATCCCTTTGACAATTTGTAACCATCTCATCCTCCTTTGAATCATATGAGTCAAAAATAAGAGAACCTTCATCAACTTTAATATCATATTCTTGAATTGGTTCTCCATTTGAAGGATGTGGGTCGTAAATTGGATTATCTTTGTCAACCTCCTGGTGGACCTCTTCTTTTTGTGAAATGGTTAAAAATAACATATCTAAAAATATCAGTTTGGCCAGTGAGGTCATTGGCCACATTGGGTGATAGGTGAAACTGCTAAAAATAGAAACTTCTAAAAATAACATTTCTAGTCCCTTCCTATTTATAGTAGTCCCTGGTTTATCTATAGGAAGTAAAATTAATTTTGGTCTTACCAACAGTTTGGAATATTAATTAATTAATTCTCCATGAGTTAATTAGTTAAGAAAAAGCAAACTTGAAGTCTTTGTGAAAACATGCAATTATTTCTCCACTGATTGGGGAATGTGTCGTTAATTTCCTCCACTGATTGAGGGAATAAGTATGAGTTCTATAATGAGAGAATCAGTTGACTTAGTTCTAACTAGTCAAGACCAGTTAGATTATTTTAACAAGTTGTTAAAATAATAAAATATAGTTTTTTAATGCCTGCATGCATGTGACAACTATTATTTTAGATAATTGAGAATTCACTCATGGATAATTGTTGCATGCAGTTATGTTAGAGACCTAGTTGAGATCAGATGTGGGACAGTGTACTATCATATGCTTAGATATTTCTAGTAAGTATTCCTTGCATGGAGAAGGATCTATTATAGGAGATTGGAGGACTTGTGGCCTATATATTGAGGCCTAGGTAGTCCATGATTTTCATCTTCTGAAGATCATCAGAGTACAAAGAGAGTAGGATAGATTTTGAGTTGATTCTTTTTGTATGTTGTTGAGGATTTCCACTTGATTGATAATAAAGTGTTGGGGTTTTATTTTGGTGCTCTCCCCAGTGATAATTCTTGTGTTATGTGTGTGTTATCAGCCCAAGAAACTCTCCTAGGTTGTATATCATAGATGCTCGGGAACATTACAAACTCAACAAATTGTTGGAAATGGATGAGTGGAAGGAATGATGCATATTCAAGCCAGATAACCACTTCTACTATGCTTAACTCCAGACATGGGTGAACACCCCCATACTACAAGGCTTTAGACCACCAACTACTCATAGTTTAAGGAATAGGTGAACATGGAGAATACTGACCACACCAGCAGATGCACAAGACCATGTGATGGCCGGCTGTAACCAGTAAAGACGTCTGAAAATCTATTTCTTAATACACAGATAGGATGATAGCTCTCTGGCATTAAGTAAAAAGAAACCTGCATAACACATTCAATAATACATATAAGATTCTAACAGAGAGGTGGGATGACAACCCTTCTAATGCTAAATATCAAGAGAACATAAATAAATGCATAATAGGCACAACCTAGAACAAAGAAGAAGTGGAAAGTGAGAAATTAACAGCAAAAGAAGCTTGTATTAGCTGAGAATGAAGACTAGACGCTACAAGTATCACAGTAGTTACAGTCTCCAAAAGTTGAACCTTACATCAAAACCAAAACCATCAACCATCATCCCAGACTACATCTGTCT
Source organism: Pinus taeda (assembly GCA_000404065.3). NCBI lineage: Eukaryota > Viridiplantae > Streptophyta > Pinopsida > Pinales > Pinaceae > Pinus > Pinus taeda. Next base: position 17,504 of record APFE031645585.1, on the reverse strand, counting down.
TCTGGGTATATATAGAGTTTGTTTACAAAAATATCCGCTATCCTATGCGTGGAGGGGTCATAATGGACCACCAACCACATTAACTATCTGATAAAAATGTCTGATACAATCTGCTGCTTGAATGAATACTTTTGACATTTTCCGGTACTTGGCTGTCCTTCCTGAGCAGGGAGAATGTCCTATAGAAGAATGATCCATAACTGATAAATGCTCTGAACTGCTCGAGGAGTGTCCTTTTGTTCTTCGACCATTCTGCTTCTTGAATGCGGTTGTTGAAATATTAACTGTGCAAAGTACTTGGTGACTGATCGCTTCATCCTTCGGGTGAATGATACAGGTTAGAGGCACAAAAACAATATGGAGGATGCATGGGCAGGATGAAAATAACAATAGTTGTCGGATCCTACAGATGGATGGCGGAGATTGAATTGGGGAAAGCTATCGGGAGGAAATGTGGATGGACGAACATGGGTCGTTGGATCAGGGCGCAGTGAATCCAACAGTCATCGCATGAGAAAGGTGTGTGGGCGTTAACAGGTGGAGGACGTACATGTGAGCAGTAAACAGTTTCCCCACACCGCTTTTCGGAGATGGTGGTATACGTACAACGGGTGCGCGATGTGAATAGACGGTTGACACATGGCGGATATGACGGGCGGAAAACCAATTTTCTCGCTGGTTAAAGTGCGGGTATGTCTCAGCGGCGGGGGAAGCATATGTCGTAGGATCATGCGACGGACAATCGGACGATGGAGGTTAAACGCACAAGTTTATGACTAATGTGACAGGGGAGGACTTGGCGGGTAGCGTCTTTTTGTATATGTGTGGTTACATGAATATAGTCATATGGGTTTAAGCTTTAGCGCTGAGGGGATAGACAGAACAGGGGCTAAGACAGGGTTTTGGTGACAAAACAGAGGAAAACAGGGGTAGCAGGAGTTATAAGGGTATAAAGCAAATGAAGGGGAAAGGATAAAATGAACTGCTGCGAGCTCCCTTTTTGCAAAAAACACATGGCCACGGTATCTTTGACCTAGCAAATACTGAATTATGTAGCAGAGCTAACACTGGCTCCTCTTGGGGATGAGATCCTCCCTGCGAGGTCTCAAGAATTGCAGACCAATGCCTTCCTGATAAAAACGAATTAGAAAAATTCCTAGTGTTCCATTGGGCATGGAGTCTGACTGAACCTACACCAAAACTGATAAAAATAAAATATTTACAACTTTAAGGCCAAGAGACCTTAAATCACATAAATTTTTAGAAAACGCCCATTCACTTGGCCATCAAAAACTACTTCTCCTCCCATGATTTGCAGTGGGAAAGTGTTGTTCCCTTGGATTTGAGAAATAATAAAAGGCCCTATCCAGAAAGCATCAAACTTCCCATGATTGCCTTTCTTTTCTTTCAGTGCATCCCACTTCAGAACTAAGTCTCCCACCTTAAAATTATTTGCCTTTGTCTTCCTATCAAAAGCTTCCTTGATCTTTTTTTGATGTGTTGCAACCCTTTGAACCAGTTGTTCTCTAATTTGATGTACCTCTGCTAAATCAGTAATTCTTCGTGCCATGTCTTCTTCCTCACTTTGTTCTGTTTGCAAAAACTTTGCTATAGGGAGAGTAAGCTATATTGGAAATACTGCCTCTGTGCCATACACCAACTTGAATGGAGAACTCCCTGTGGACCTCTTAACGGTCACTCTGTTAGCCTAAAGTGCATATTTGAGCTTGGAATCCCAATTCTTCTTGTTATCATCCAACAACTTCTTGATTATCCTTATCAGACTTTTGTTGGAAGATTCTGCTAGACCATTCCCTTGAGGGTAATATGAGGTGGAATGAATTAGTTTAATGGCCATTGAGTTGCACATGTCCACCAACTCTTTTGCTCTGAAGGCTTCAGTGACTAATTTATGTGGACAACCAAATCTGGTAAAGATATTTTCTGTTAAAAACTTCATAACCACATTATGATCAAATTTCCTGGTAGGGATCGCTTCAATCCACTTGGTAAAATAATCAGTGGCTACTAATATCCACCTGTGTTGGCCACTGGAATGTGGATTGATTTCTCCAATGAAATCCAAGCCCCATTGCTGAAAAGGTCCTTTTGTGTGTATTGGTTTTAAGGGCAGGGACTTCCACTGTTGTTTCCCTTCAAATATTTGGCACCTGTCACAGGATTTAAAAAATGAAAATACATCAGAAAATAAAGAGGGCCGATAATATCCAGCTCTGAGGATTTTGTGAGCTGTAGTCTTCCAATAATAGTGCCCTCCACACATGCTGGAATGAAATTGCTGCATGACTTCCATTGACTATTCTTTGTCCAAACACCTTAAAAGCACTCCAGCGGGGTCCCTCAAGTAGAGCAAATTTTCATTAACGCAATAATTTGCTTCTCTAAGCTTAATTGTTCGAGCTTGACTTTGAGTAAAGCTGGGAGGGACTTTTAGCTTCAGCAAGAAATTAACTATTGCAGAATACCAATCACAAGAAGCTAGATTTTCGGCCACTGACTGCCTTCTCTTTGGTTCATCTGCTTCCTCTTTTTTATCTGTCTGACCATTTTCTGCAATTATGCATAGGAAATCTATATCCAATGATCTGCAATTTTCTTCAGCTAACAACTTGGCAAGACCTTGACCTCTGACAAGTTTGGTGGGCTTCAATTCTATATTAAACTCAATTAATTTTGCAATCCATCTAGCCCTTCTTCCATCAACATCACGTTGTGTTAGGACATCCTTTATTGCAGCAGAGGGTATATATGCAATTATCTTGGAATGCAGAATATAAACTCTGAAATCTTTCAAAGATTTGATTAGAGCATATGCCTGTTTCTCAATGATATCATACCTCAGCTCAACATCCCTTAATGTTTTGCTGAAAAATGCCACTGGATGCTCTGAGCCTTCTTCATCTGCTTGCAATAAAACAGCTGCCAGGGTGTCATTACAGGCAAAAGAAAATATATGAAACTCCTTATTGTAATCTGGACTAATTAACGTGGGAGCCTCCATAATAGCCTGCTTAATCGAATCAAATGATTTTCTTGCTACCTCAGTCCAATTTATCTCTGACCCCTTCTTCAACATGGAGGTAATATGCTTCACATGTTCAACAAAATTTAGTATAAACCTCCTCACAAAATTAATTTTGCCTATAAAGGACTGAATGTCCTTCTTTGATCTCGGGACAGACAAAGTTTGTATGGCCTTTACTCTTTCTAGGTCAATTCGGACACCTGCAGCAGAAACAATATGTCCCAACATCTTGCCTTCTTCTAAAGCAAATTGTGATTTTTTATGATTTACTGAGATCCCAAACCTTCTGCACTTCAAAAACACTTTCTTTAAATGTTGTAAATGATCATGATGGCTGTTGGAGTACACTGTTATATCATCAACGTAGATCAGAACAAATTTATCTTTCTCTCCCACAAATGCTATATCCATAGCTCTCTGAAAGGTGGCTCCAGCATTCATCAGTCCAAAGGGCATCTTGGCATACATAAAAGTGCCGCAAGGAGTGGTAAATGCAGTCTTCTCTTAGTCATCTGGATGTACAACAATTTGATTAAAGCCTAAAAATCCATCTAGGAAAGACATCACTTTGGCTCCTGAGACTTTTTGCAGCAAATGCTCCATCTTGGGTAGAGGATAGTTGTCTTTCTTGGAGCACTTGTTTAAGTTTCCGAAATCAACACAAACTCTGATTTCTCCACTTTTCTTCCTCACTACTACTAAGTTGGCTACCCATTTTGAATATCTGAGGGGAACTATAATTTTGGCAGCCAACAACTTTTTAATTTCTTTTTTAATTAGAGGAAGAAGCATAGGATTTATTGGTCTCAGCTTTTGTTTGAAGGGAGTGGTATCTTTCTCTAAAGGAATCTTATGTTGGATGATATTCCTATCGTAAGTTTTCAGATCACTATATTCCCAGGCAAACACATCAGCAAATTGCTTCATTAAATTGCAGTATTTAGAACTCTGATTAGCAGACAGATATGTGGACAGATTTATGTATCTAGGCTGACTTGGACTACCTATGTCATGCTCACAGACTACAGACCAATCTTCTTTTTGGGCAGCCTTGTAACATACATCATTCTGGTCAAACAATCTTTCTAGAGGAATTAAGCCCTTAGGTATATAATTGCTGGGAAGCTGGACAATGCTATCTTTACCAATTTTATTTCTAAGTTGGGATTTTGGATTTTCTACCAAGGCTTCATTCTCTTGGTCAATTTGCATATTAGAAAACTCATCAATGACTTGCAAGAATCTATTCAGCTCATCATCATCTTGAAAAACTTTCCAATGTTGGACATTGTCAGGCAAGGATGGTCTGTACTTCATTTGGATTTCATAAACTACTCTGGGAGGTATGGGAAGGATAAACATGTTAGCAGACACAGCAAGAGAATCAGCAAGCCGATTTTTGGCTCTAGGGATATATGAGATACAAAAACTGTCAAAGGAAGCTTTGAGTCTCCATACCTCATCTCTGTATGCTTTTAGCCTCGGGTGCTTTGCTTGAAATGTTTTGTTTACTTGCTGAATGATCAGATCAGCATCTCCAAACACCTTTATGTTCTTGACCCCTCTGTCTTTTGCTACGTTCAAGCCTAATATCAGAGCCTCATATTCTTCTATATTGTTTGTAACCTGGAACGCCATCTTAAAAGATAGTTGCGTGCTTTCTTGTTTTGGAGATACCAACACCACCCCTGCTCCTACAGTCTCCCTAGAACATGCTCCATCAAAGAACATCTCCCAAACTTGACTTCCTTGCACTTCCTTGGCCTGAACTTTTTGTTTCCTGAGCTGCATTGAGGTCTTCTGAGATTCTTCTATTTGGAGAATACAAGCTCCAAAATCAGTGTCCACTGCATAAATAGGATAATTAGAAGGATTCTTTTCATCACTGATAATATATGCCAGTTGTGCTTCTCTGTACAATCTCCTGTTTTCTCCTCCAAAGAATGGGACAGTTGCATAAGATAAATCATCATGTAATGTCCCACCTAATCTCTTAATCCATCCTCTGGACAGTAGCATGCCGAACTTAGGAGGGACATCTACTACCACAACATCCATCACCATGCTCTTCATGGGCAGCTAAGTTAGGGTAAAGGCTAGGTCTTTAATCAATCCTAGGCATCTCACTTTCCTTGAATCAAAAGAAAATAAATCATGGTACGGTCTAGTAATATCAAGGCCTAACTCTTCCATGACATCTTTTGGCATTAGATTGTGGCTAGCCCATGTGTCTAGCAGGCAATTGTGAAGGATTTTGTCATGAATGGTCAAAGAGACATAAAAAGACAGAGAATTATCATCAGCATGTTCGGTCATTGGGCTAAGCACTCTAGGTCTATCATCTTGCAAATTGACAGAGTCAGTGGAGGTTTGTGTGGCTTTCAGCTCAAGGGCTTCTAGGATAGGCTTTCTAAACACTTCACTCTTTACAAGTTCTAACAGAAGCACAGGTATTTTTAATTTCTGAACTTCTGCTTCAAAGCTAAAAGGGGAAGGGGACTTATCAGGACCTCTTACCTCTTGAACTGGTGCTCTGAGGATGGCTGGGTCAGTTGCTTATCTTTTCTATCTGGTATTCAGTGACTCTGTTTGGACACCAGCTCTTTGGGCAGATTTCTCCTTGACATTATTTGCATTTGACCTCAGATTATACCTTCGTTGCTCTCCCGTCTGCAAAACAACTTCTCTGTCCCACCTTCGACTGTCTTGTTCCTGCAGCAAAGAGTCTTCATATTTAGTCAATGTCAAGAAGGCAGCACTGCCTTTTTCTTCCATGCAATATATTTCATCCTCATCTTCAATCTGTTCCTCCTCCATGACTACATTTTGAAAATGAGCTTTAACTTTGTGCTCTTCATTTGGTTCTTTACCCCTCTGTATTATTTGTAATTGCTCATTTTCTCTTCTGTATGGATTTGAGTTTCTTGGAGCAAATGTGTTTTGTTGCCTTGTTTTTCCTGAGTTCTGCTCAATCTTCAGCTTAGATACCTTAGCAGCCGATGACTCTATCATTCTGGTCATTTTATCTAATTTAGGCTCTGATGATGTGGCAGAGGAAGAAGAAGCCTCACCTCTCTGCCTTCTTTTATTAGCATGACTTTTGAGTTTTTCTGCAACCATTATATTAGATTCTACTTCTAGAGCTGCATCCTGCATGTTTGCCAGAGTAGCACATCTTCTTTCTCTCAATAGTAGGCAAAAATCAGAATCAAAAGCATTGGCATAAGTGAGTTTGGCCAAGGTGGGAGTTGGCTTTACCTCAACTAGTATTTTACTATACATCCTATTAAATCTTTTATTGAAATCAGGCAAAGATTCTCCACTTTCTCTCTTCAAGTTACCAAACTCAGTATGATAATACAACAAGTCCTTTTTATCTCCCCATTGCTTAAAAAATGCATCATCTAAGGCTTCAATATCAGCAATAGATCTAGGGGTCAATTCTCTAAACCATTTCTTGGCCTCTCCATCAAGGCTTTGGACAAAAACTCTCATCCACACATCATTGTCACTAATATCTAAGTTATCAGCATAACTATAAAAAGCTTCAAGGTGTTCTTCAGTTGTTACCCCATCTGTACTAGTGAACTTCAGCATGTATTTTTGGTACTCTCCTGCAGGCATGGCATTTAAAGGAACAGGAAAAACCAGGGGTCCATACCTAGCAGCTACAATTCTTTCCATTCTCGTAGGAGCTTGCTGGCCTACCATGACTCGGGTATGTAGAGGGCTACTGGTAGATTGAATAGTGGGAAACAATGAAATGGATGACAGATACACGGGAATATGATGAAATGTATGGGATGCAATCTTTGGACTGAGAACCAAAGGGGAACTATGTGAACAAGGAGTTGTTTGAATCTCTGCAGGTCATTCTTTACTATCAATACAAGGTTCTGATTCTTCAAACTGTCTATTTTCAATTATAACCTCCTCTTGCAGAGATATATAAGATTTCTTAGGCTTACCTGATACTGATGCTCTTTTATGTGAAGTTTTCTGTTGCTTAACAATCTTCTCAGGATCAGGCACTGGTTCAGCTGGTGATTTATGAGGATTTCTTCGAGTATGTCTCACAAACTGAGCCAGGACTGGAACGTGGAGTCGCCACCAGGTAGGTCCTCCAGTAGAGTTTCCAGATAGATGATTACAACCAGAAATGTGCCTAGACCTTGCCTATCATCAAAATATGGAACTGTGTCGTTTCCCAGGGAAGCTGAGCTTCAACCTCCTCTTTCCGGAAACGACGCCAATTAATATTATCACCCCAAGAAACTCTCCTAGGTTGTATGTCAGAGATTCTCGGGAACATTACAAACTCAACAAATTGTTGGAAATGGATGAATGGAAGGAATGATGCATATTCAAGCCAGATAACCACTTCTACTATGCTTAACTCCAGACATGGGTGAACACCCGCGGACTACAAGGCTTTAGACCACCAACTATTCACAGTTTAAGGAATAGGTGAACATGGAGAATAATGATCACACCAGCAGATGCACAAGACCATGTGATGGCCGGTTGTAACCAGTAAAGAGGTCTTGAAATATATTTCTTAATACACAGACAAGATGATAGCTCTCTGGCATTAAGTAAAAATAAACCTGCATAACACATTCAATAATACATACAAGATTCTAACACATAGGTGGGATGACAGCCCCTCGAAAGCTAAATATCAAGAGCACATGAATAGATGCATAACAAGCACAACCTAGAACAAAGAAGAAGTGGAAAGTAAGCAATTAACAGCAAAAGAAGCTTGTATTAGCTGAGAATGAAGACCAAACGCTGCAAGTATCACAGTAGTTACAGTCTCCAGAAGTTGAACCTTACATCAAAACCAAAACCATCAACCATCATCCGAGACTACATTTGTCTTCTGGGTATATATAGAGTTTGTTTACAAAAATATCTTCTATCCTATGCGTGGAGGGGTCATAATGGACCACCAACCACTTTAACTATCTGATAAAAATCTTTGATACAATCTGCTGCTTGAATGAATACTTTTGACATTTTCTGGTACTTGGTTGTCCTTCCTGAGCAGGTAGAATGTCCTATAGAAGAATGATCCATAACTGATAAATTCTCTGAACTGCTCGAGGAGTGTCCTTTTGTTCTACGACCATTCTGCTTCTTGAATGCGGTTGTTGAAATATTAACTATGCAAAGTACTTGGTGACTGATCTCTTCATCCTTCGGGTGAATGATACAGGTTAGAGGCACAAAAACAATATGGAGGATGCATGGGTAGGACGAAAATAACAATAGTCGTCGGATCTTGTAGATGGATGGCAGAGATTGAATCGAGGAAAGCTATTGGGAGGAAATGTGGACAGATGAACATGGGCCGTTGGATCAGGGCGCAACGAATCCAACAGTCATCGCACGAGAAAGGTGTGAGGGCGTTAACGGGTAGAGGACGTACATGTGAGCAGTAAACGGTTTCCCCGCACCGCTTTTCGGAGATGGTGGTATACGTACAATGGGCACGCGATGTGAATAGATGGCTGACACATGGCGGATATGACAGGCGGCAAACCACTTTTCTCGCGGGGTAAAGTGCGGGTATGTCTCGGTGGCAGGGGAAGCGTATGTTGTAGGATCATGCGACGGACAATCGGATGGTGGAGGTTAGACGCAGAAGTTTATGACTGATGTGACAGGGGAGGACTTGGCGGGCAGCGCCTTTTTGTATATGTGCGGTTATATGAATATAGTCATATGGGTTTAAACTTTAGCGCTGAGGGGATAGACAGAATAGGGGCTAAGACAGGGTTTTGGTGGCAAAACGGAGGAAAACAGGGGTAGCGGGAGTTATAAGGGTATAAAGCAAATGAAGGGGAAAGGATAAAATGAACTGTTGCGAGCTCCCTTTTTGCAAAAAACACATGGCCACGGTATCTTTGACCTAGCAAATACCGAATTATGTAGCGGAGCTAACAATGTGATTATTTCTGTTGATCAATTATGCATGTTTCTACTTGATGTTGCTCATGAATTCGATAATGCTTCCGCTTAATGTTTTGTAGAAGTAGAACAAGTATTATGCTTTAGGACATTGCATATATCAATTTGTTCTACAGGTGAAATTTCTACAACAACTTCCCATAAGTGATATTGTTGTGGTTCTGCATCCCTTGACTCTCCATCGGAGTCATACACATCACAAGAAGGATATTCATCAACTTCTGCTGAATAAGATCTCTAAGGGCTTGTTTGCAACTTGACATTGTCTCTTTCTCTGCTTTCTTGATCACTGGGTAATGCTTCTCGATGTGAGTAGATGTCTTCTTGGAATAATCTCACAAACATCTTCAGTGGGATCATTAACCTCATAAATATTTTCAATATTATAATGTGCACAACAATCTTCAAATAGAGCATCCGGTAGACAATATTTTTTGCAATAATGATTGAATGCTAAGTGAAAGCTCTTTAAAGAAGATATGTTACCACAAGATATTGTTTTGTAGCAAACTTTAGCATCTCCCTCTACAAAATGCATGAAAAACTTCATTTTCACATCTTCAAAAACAATACCTTATTGTTCCATGCATTCATGAAAATCTTTTAAGGTGTTGGTCTAGTCTTCTATCCGTGTTTCCACTGAATCTAGGCAAATAGGTCTCCCATTCTAGATATGAAGGGACTTGATTGGAATAACCAGCAATAGAAGAAAAATCCAATGGGGAAAATTTGTTGGCCAAGAATTCTATCCAGGAGCCTATTTTGAAAACACCTCTAAGTGAGTGATCTCAAGTTCAAATGTAGTGGAATTTTTTGTTGTTTAGAATCAAAGCGAGTATGAGGTTGCTTGAAAGCCGAGATGATCAAATAAAGATATAGATAGTGGAGTCGTCAGGATGTTTACCATAAAATTGAAACAGTGGAGTCACCAAGATGAGATATATTGAACCCACACTTCCCTTTCTCACCTAATAGAGGGAATGTAAATATTTTTCGTACCCAGGGAAAAATATTCTAATATGTTCCCGACAACGACATCAAAAAGATGTTGTCGCTTTTTCCAACACCTGTAGCAGTAGTGCTTCAAGGGATAAGGAAATCCTCTTAGAAACAACCTTTGGGTTGATTATAGACTAGTGCCTAAGACTATTAAGTAGTGCTAGCAGAGTTATCTTGAGAGCTTGCAGCACTAATAATTTTCTGTCACGAATAGTTTGAAAAGGGTTGGTTCAAAACCGCTCATGAAAGCATAATGTAAGAAATAACATGTGTGCAGAATTCTAGAGGGAGTAATACTCAAAAAATGATGTCCAAAGCATATTGAAACTCACAACAAAACAATTGTTAATGGAGATGGAATAGTAGAAGACAATAGAGAGAAAATCCATCAAAACATAGCTTAGACTTTAAGAATTCTATATCTCTGGATATAGAGGAAAATGAGAGCAATGAAAGGCTTATGATATGCTGAGATGCATGGAGCTCCTTTTAAAAACCTTATCGCCATATCAATATAGGAATTCTTTATCAAAGACTTGACTGAAATGAATCTGCATATAATGGAAATATATTTAGCTACTATGTATATGCAATCTGAGAAGTATGTCAAACACATGGAAATACTAAGAGAGAAAAACATAATGTGAATCAAGGAGTTGGAATCACCACAATTCTTCCATTAAATTCTCTGATTGACTGCATATGTCAATGTTCATACAACAACTTTGTGAAACAAGAAAAGGATCTACTCGGGAGTTTCTTTCCAAAAATTATGAACCCCTTGGTAAGTGTTGTTTCCCTCTATTTATCTTGGGAGGGGAACTTTGAACAGTGGTTACAACAAATATCTTCTCGAGCCTCAACTATCAAATTGACTAGCTATCTTGGCCTGGGATGGCTTTGTGGCCCAAAAATGACTACAAAATATTTAATTTATTCATTAAATTACAACAAGGTATATAATACAAAACAGGTCAACAATTAGATGAAAATTCCAGAAAAATATATCCGTGTCCATCCCTAGGAGTGCCTTTGATCAGGTGAATGCTTGGTCATGATCTTCCTCCTATGGTACTCGGTTGGTTCCCATCGCTTTTGCCTTTACTGCTTGAATCACTCATTCTCCGGAGCTGGGAGTGGTTCGATTGTGAGTTTAATGCCATGGTACAGAAACAGAGGTCATCTAGGTAGTACTTCATCTTTCCTTTACATTGAGCTCCATGTTGAATCATTAAGTCCTCACGAGCTTCCATACATTCATTTACTTTGTTTGTGTTGACCCTGATTTCTTGTCACAAGGGGCTTTACAGGGTCAGCCCATGCCGATTTTTGAATGCTCCATATCCTTCTTAAATGTCTCAATTGCCGACCTACCACATCTTTAAAGCCACGTATTCCATTTTCAGGTAGTTATTACATTAGGATTTTATATTAAAAGTTCTTACATAAAGACACATTCTGATCCACTTTAGCCCCTTTTGCTCTGAGCCCCTTCCCCTGGTTTTTCATATGACTAAGGGATATGACCAAGTGCTTAGTCCTCGGGCGCTAGGGCCTTTGGACACGTGTCTAGGAGACTCATTCCTTTGTTAAAAAAAATACCAGATATTAGCAAAATCCTTGACCTTTACATTGGACAACCCTTGTAACATTGTGAGCATCAATTGTCAATTGGGCCCACCCGGAGTATCGCAATCGACACATTAGCAGTTTCCAAGTCGTGCCATTGGTGTGACCTTCAAATCCTTGTGATCACCGATTACGAGATTGCATGTAACACTTAGCCCTTAGTTTCTCGCCCTTCCTTTGACCATGGGCTAGCCCCCATATTGGAGCCCCTCAATCGGAGGAGAGAGAAAGGGCCCGTATGCCCCTGGTTTTTTCGCTGATTTCCTTTGTAAATCCACTTTTGAGTTCCCTTGGCGATTTTACATTGTTGGCACTTTTTCCTGACATCTTCTTTATAATGGTCATTTTGTAGACTTTCGGGACCTCCGATTGTCGATTTGCAAGATTTTCCCTTAAGGCCTTTTCTCCTTGGCTTTAAGTTTTCAAGGGCAACTCCGATTTGTTATAACTTCTGATTCCAAGGTCCTTTTGAGGAGTTCTATATATTGTTGGAAAGCTAATTTCGAGATTCACCCATTGGAGGAGGTTCAATCAATCTTTTACTGCTTCTGTGACCCTAAAGATGGTTGCAAAATTTTCTGCCCAATTGCACCTTTTTAATAGTCGAAGACAAATTTTGTAGAGGGTGACAACACATTCCTCACGCACATAGGGTGTTTATATGTTTTTGGGCTTGTATTATTCAGAAATTTTCATGTAAAGGTCGGAAAAAGTCAGGGAGCTTCTAGAATTTGGTTAAACTTGAGAATATCCATCATTTATGTGATGATTCCTTAAACCTGGAATCCATACTGTAGCAACTAATGACATTTCTCCTACTTGTTAGACTTACATGAACAAGTTATTTGCAGTTTCCTATGACAAACATCAAAATACATAAGTTTCAGCCTACACCATTTAAATAGTATGCCGAAACAAGAAATTCAAGAATAGAGAAAGATACAACACAAATGACAGTTATTTTTGGACAAATGTTCCCAGAAAAACCCAATGTGTGAAAATTGGTGCAACAGATCCTAGGGTTTTTATTATTAAGCAGAAGTATTTCTTAATACAATATTTGGATTCCTTTCTGGCAATCCAGTACAGATAATATCACTTGGCAGAAGAAATTAGTGAGATTACTTCACTCTACACTGCAAGTCCTGGTTGATCCGGCAGCTAAACCAACAAGTCTTTGGCTACTTTTGTGTTGTCATTGCGCGGACCTGCATCAGCCTCTAAGGTACTGCACCACTTCTGCTGTGAAATGATTTTCTCTTTGGAGCTGATTCTATCCCTCTCGGCTCAAAATGTCCAACTCTCCAACAAATTCAGACCTTTGATGAAAGGCCTCTGCCCTGCATGAGCCCTTCCTGGCTCTGCGTCCCTCTCTGGCCTCTGCATTGCCTCCTCTATGTGTCTCTCTACCTCTCTGCTGAGTATTCTTGGCTCTGGAGAAGATCCTCCAACCAAAACTCTCTCTATCCCTCTCTACATGATCACTACAAATCACTGTGATGCCTTTAGCTTCAGTGATTCGATATGACTGATCAACTCTCTGTGTATCTTCCAAATACCCTCAAGCCTCCTTAAATAATCTTCTCGTTGAAATTCAATAGCCTAGATTAGAAGTTAATCAATGGCTAAGATCATTTTTGCTTGATCCTCGTCTTCTTCTAGAAGTTACACCCCCATTTAGATTAATACCCATTAATTATTTTAAATTCCTAAGTTTAGACTTGGGGTCACATTAAAAATAATTAATTATTTTAAGAAAACTGTCTCTAGGTGGAATTTCCCAAAATGCTTTCTAGCTTCTTTGGAGTACATGTGTCCAAGCCTCCCTGCAAAATTTTAAACTTAGAGCACATCCAATGCTACCATAAATCAACAATACCTCTTAGCGAGGAATGTGTTCTAGCAATGCCTCCTAGTGAAACATCACACTAACTTCATAACATCATCCTCTGCGTCGCTGATGAGCGACATGTTGTCCAGTAGCTACTGCAACTGTTGTTGACTCTGCCACTGTCAACACTGCATCCATACTACAACTCCCTTTGAATTTCTACATCCATGTTGTTGTTGGCACTGCCAGTGCCAACTACCTCTGCACTACAAATTGTTGTTGCTACTGCATCAACAATGGAAAAAAATCCCACATTACTGAACAAGTGTTCATCATAGATACAACTTGATGTTGAAGATCTAACTGCTTCTAGTCCCCTGCCATCCCTCTGAATCCATTGCGCTACTACATTGTGCCTCCCTGCGCTACTATAACTCTGCACCATGTTTCTCAGACTTGGCGCTCTAGCCACTGCATCTATCGCTCCAACACTCCTATGTAGAAAATCTTCTAGATTCACAAGCTCATGCAATTTACTAACGCACAGGACAAGAATCTACTTCTACTTTCAACCACCGGAAGCCAATATATCGATGAAAACAATATGAACAAGAAGAAGATAAATCAATGACACATAACACAAGATGTATCTGGGGAAAACCATTATTCAAAACCCTGCTATCTGCATTGCATATATTAGAAATATGAGTGAAGATACAAAGCTTGTTCTCACTAGAACAATTCCACACAAGTATGCTCAACTCTCTCAGCTCACAAGAAAGCTCTTGGCCAACACTTAGCCAATTCTGCAGTTCTCCAAGCCCCTAATCTCTTGTGTAATTCCTAGGATCAATAGCCTATATTTAAAGGGAATTCATGCTTCCAAAATTGTGCAATCGAAAAATAGGTCATTCTCTAATTTCATGCATGATATTTACAACTTAGTAAATCAGACAACTAATAGTACATTGTCCTTGTACTCTAGTCTCAACTAGGTCTTTCTCATAATCGACATCCATGAGTTTCTGATGAGAGAATCTTTATTTAAATAGAGTGACACTTGTGGATGCACTAGTGCACCGAGTGTTAACTTTCTATTAGTTCCACAAACAGTAAGAACTAATTTAACTTAACATAACTTAGTAAACTGAGTTATTGAATTACAACTCATAATTAAACTCATCCTAGACCCCTAAAACTTAGGGAGAACATATACATGACTTCAGAAAGACTTCCAACTCGAAATTCCTAAGCTAATTAAGTTAATTAAAATTAATTAACTATTTACAAGTTGTTATAAGAATAGAATTCGATTTTATTTTTCAGTTTAATTCAAGGACAAATTACACTGGGATTTATTGTTGTCATTTCTTAACATCCTCTACACCATCTGACATTGGTCCATCCTGCTACTTCTGATCTAGGCTCTCGTAGCAAGGAATTTATCCGAGAGGTGGGCTCCTTAAGGATCTTTCCCATCTGTAGCTCTTTCAAGCTACAACTCTAAATCAACCCACCTCCCTCTTGGAGGTATCTCGGTTGTCATGGCAAACTCCTCCTTGATCTTTGTAGGTGTAGCCTTTGAATTGTGCTTCTCATCTTTGTCCTTCTTCCTGAGAGGACACTGTGTTGTGCAGTGACCCATTTCGCCACACCTGAAGCATTTGATCTTCCATACATTATTATTCCACCTTCACTGCTCCTGTTTCCCGTCAGATGCAAGAGATGCATTCTCTTCCTCCTCCTTGGGCTTCGACCCACTGTTGTTGCTTCCGTCAAGCTTACACTTAACCAAGTATCTCTTAAGCTCCTCTTGCTTAAGAGCTGCCCACATCTCATCCAAATTTGGCAAAGTCGCCTTGCCCAAGATACTCTGGACAAAGACTTGGTACTCCTTTGAGTCTGAATTAAGGGCCATTCTAACAAACTTGGATCCCTGAGGTGTAGACCCCATAGTTTCAAACTCATCTTGGGTCTCCTGAAGCTTCGTGAGGAATGGATCTATGCGCTCCCGCTTCTGCATCTACGCAGATCTCAATTTCTGCTCTAAGTACATCTTCCACTGCTAGGAATATCCATGATACAGCGCTGTCAAAGCATCCCACATATCCTTAGTAGTTCCTCTGCTAACGATGTGACAAACCATCTGATCCTTTACTCCATCCAGGATCATCCTCTTGGCCTTCGCCATTTCTTCTCAGTATTTCTTTAGCGGATCTAGATTTGCAGGCACAACCACCACGTTGTCGACACAGGTCTTGAGAGAATGCTCATCTAGAAGGAATGACATCCTTGCCTTCCAGATGACATAGTTGGATGCCCCATCCAACTTGTTTTGATCTCTCAGCCCACTATTTGCCATCGCTGCCATGAAAATATCGAACTGCTCCTCTTTGCTTCTTAATGTTGTTGCTCAGCCAATAAGAAAAGGAACTTCTTGGCGGGAAGTCTACTAAGGAGAAAATCCCTCATTATGCTTCTCTTCTCTCTTCTAACGTCTTTCAATGCAAATCTACCTGTTTAAAATTTGTGTGCCACCAACTCTTCCTCACACAGAGGCTCAGTGCTACTCCGTCTATCACAACAAAATTTTGATCTGGAAGTCCTTCCTCTCTCTCGACTCACTCAGAGAGAGACTTTCCTCGAAACTTCAACCCTCCTGGCTTGGACAGCGTAATCCATGTAGGGATTTGAATTGCTACCTCCTACAACTATTTTGATCTCTTGTTCCACTCAACGTTGGGTCCTATGGCATTATTCTTCTTGTTTCACATGCACTTCTCTGATACCATGTGATGATTCCCTAAACCTGGAATCCCTACTGTAGCAATTGATGATATTTCTCCTACTTGTTAGATTTACATGAACAATTTATTTGCAGTTTTCTACAACAAACATCAAAATACATACATTACAACCTACACCATTTAAATAATATGCTGAAACAAGAAACTGAACAATAGAGAAAGATACAACACAAATGATGTTAGGGTCCCACCCTAACCCCCTTATTTATGTAATAGGATCGAGTCATAGTTAAGTAAAGAGTCATTAAAGCCCATATTTATAATTGTAAGTGGTTAACCCGCATTTAATGACGAGACCACAGTTAGTTGCAAATGGGCCATGGTATTAGATAGATGGTATTAATAAGAACCATGGTATTGCATATATGAGTCATATATAAATGATAGAGACTCCATGCGAGGAGCATCATGTCTTATTTTGTCATCGAGCTCTGCGCTATTGGAGGTTGCCCCCTCGAAGAGGCAAGTGAACATCGCTTTTTGAATAATAAAATACTTGCTTTTGTTACTCACTATTCTATGTTCTGGGTATATTTCTCGCATATCTGGTATTCTGGTATCGTCTTGCAGGTTAAGAGCATAACAAATGACAGTTATTTTTGGACAAATGTCCCCAGAAAAACTCAATGCGAGAAAACCGATGCAGCAGATCTGAGGGTTTTTATTATTAAGCATAAGTATTTCTAAATACAATCTTTGGATGGCTTGTTGGCAATCCAATACAGATAATATCACAACAATGTAAACTTTGAAACGGGAACTATAAACTCAAAACGGGAACTCTGGCCCAAAAACCCCAAAAAAACATCAAAAACAGTGCTAAAAACGAAAAGTGTGTATACTGGAACGATGTTTTTTTTTAGGTGCCAATTTTGAACGTGTTTTAAAAATGGCGGTGACTATGAAATTTTCGTGCAAAATATAGCTTCAAAACGAAAGTGATGCTACTCCAATAACGTTTTTTTTTTAGGGTCAATTTTCAAAATTTTAAAAAAATGCTAGTAAAACCAATTTTTTATGTCTCAAACAAAGTTAATTTTTAAGGAAAAAACACATTAATGTTTCTCGTAGAATATCATTTTTCTTTCCTAAGTATAAATTTAACATGTTTTCAACCACACCATGCTAGATACAAAAGAAATTGAATTTTTTCAACTATAAAATTAAAAAACCATGACATTATGAACAAAGTATATCACTCAATGAAATCAAAAGT
>APFE031645554.1:0-10821 GCA_000404065.3 Pinus taeda | reverse complement strand
AAAATAATATATAACGAATCCTACGTGTCCTGTTTCGGGGGTCAACGTGTCCGAATCCGACACTCAAATCCCTGAATCCTATGAATCCCGAATCCCCGTGTCAAGTGACTTAGTAAATAACTTGTTAAGTAACAGAACAAGTAGGTAGGAATAAATCAGTAAAGTGCATGGAGGGTTTCTAACTGGTAGACTTAGAAACTTCAACGCATCCCCTCTCATCATGATGCATCCTGCTACTGCATAATGCTACTGCACTGCAACTCAGTTACTGAGAAGTAAGTAACTTATCCACCCAACTTTTGACATCCTTGTCAGGCTAGAAACACTCTCGATGCTGAAGCTCTCTCTGTCGCTAACAAGTGCTCCCTCTACTGACCTCTGCGCTGCTGCAACAACTCCCTGCATCTCACACTATTGCACACCTCTCTGTGCCATCCTACACTGGTGCAACACTCCAGTGCCTCTCGCACTATTGCAGCCTACTAGCCTCGCGTTGTCCTGGGACTCCTGCACTGTAGCACTCTGCCGCTCCATCTGCATCCATTTCTACCGACATCCGCTAGCCCTGCTACTCTTCTTCGGGGCTCCCGTAGCAAGGTATAATCCAAGAGGTTGGGTACCTCAAGGATCCTGCTCCTCGTCGCTTGTAGTCCTCCTAACTACAGCTCAATGTCTCCCCACTTCTTCTCAAGTGGCACAATCGTCCTCCTCCTCGACTTCTTTCTCTGCCTTTGCAGGCACTGCCTTCGAGTTTGAAGCCTCTCCCTTACTCTTCTTCCTGGGACACTGGTTCGCAAAATGACCTAGTTCCCCACAATGGAAGCACTTGACCTTGGAGAGGCCCTTCTTCTTCCTCTTCTCCTACTTTTGTGCAGATGCTAGAGCTGCATCCTCTTCTTCTGTTAAAATTGGCAACTAGGGCCAAACTCCATGTGGGTCATCTTATTCATGGCTGATAATATTTTTATTAGATTCCTCTCATCGAGAGGTGTAGGATTGATCTAAAGGTCATTCGATTCCGATAAGTATTTATGGAGATATGAATTTATTTTGATTATGGAATTATTATCAAGCCGACCTACAACTCATGTAGGCTCAGAAAACCAACAGTCGCATCTATTCAAACATCAACAGTTGTGTATAAATACAGGAAGACTTTTGCTCATTTGCACTCACTCATCTCATCACATCTCTCTCTCTCTCCTACGCAGAAAAGAGTCTCTTCTCTACTGTGCAGAAAAGAGACTCTCTCTCACACATGTGGAAGGAAGCTATTGAACTTGAAGCTATAACTGCAGATCCAAACTTTGACCAGCATTGACCATCAAATCTCCTCTTCTGAACTACGCTATAGGTCCATCTGGACCTCCTCTGAAGGTTGCATTTTTTGGTGGTGGAATCAAGCCGATCCAACGGTCGGTTTGCGAAATATCAACTACCCTAGTTTTGATGATGAAGCTACTAATGCTGATGCTGCGGATCTAGGGTTTGCTACTGCTGATATAAATCAGATTTATTGTACTATTTCTCTCTGCTGAATTATTGAAGATAAAAGAATATTTGATCAAAGGGTTTCCCCACACATTGTGGGGTTTGTCTCTGGCTAGCCGCCACATCTTGTGTCTCTTGTCTTGGCTTGTTTTCTGTTGATCGTTGAATGTTCTATCTGCACTTTACTTATGCACATGTGATTGCTAATATATGAATAATAAGAAGAAAGAAAAGTAAACTGCTCTAAGCATAGAGCATACCATAAATTAACATGGTATCAGAGCTGAGGTGAAGACAAAGCCCGAGCAAGAGCAAGAGCAATCACTGAAGAGAAGATTGGCAAGGCTATCCTAAAAGAACTATGGGGTCCTCATCACTTTTTCCTGTTGATGACAAGTTCCGTGAGAAAACTGACTATCACGGATGGAAGATGTCTATCGATCTAAACTTAGAAGATCAAGGAGTGTTGGACCATGTGAGATTCAATATTGTTGAGCCTTCGTCAAATGCATCCGTTGCTGCCAAGAACAAATGGAAAACCGGAGAAGCCAAAACAAAGAAGATCATGCGGGACTCTATCGACAAGCGCTTGGTGGCCTACATCTTCGACCTGAACACCTCCAAGGAAATCTATGATAGACTGGTGAGTTATTTAAAGTTAATGATGCAAATCAAGTTTTTGTTTCTTAGAAATAAGCTGAAGGAAATTAAGAAGGGTAAAGATGAGAGTATGAAAGCATACTTCTTAAGAATCACCGAGATCTTGAACGATCTCGTATCTGTTGGGGAGGCTATTACTGATAGGGAAATCACACTCATGACTCTTGGAGAATTACCATCCGAATGGTACGTGTTCAGGACTACTCTTCTGAACAATAATGTAATTCCTAGTTTCGAGGAATTAATGGCTAGATGCATCCAAGAAGAAACAAGGGTAGAAGAGCAAGAAATTCCCATGCCTAAAGGTCCTCCTGCTGCCTTTTCTGCTTGTTGACCACTACGTGTCAACTTCCCATAGCATTACACCCCCTTTTTTCGCAAAAGGGATAGTGCTTAATCGACATGTTCGTGCCATTCGACAGTCATCATCGACCTGATCATGTTATGTCGTAAACCCAGTCTGCATATATGAATTGTAAATAATCTTAGCAGAGCTGAGTCATGTATGAAAATTGCCTAGGTGGACCTAATTTTCTAGTGACAATCTACGTTCCGGAAGGTTTTTTGTCTCACCGATTCATGATCGACAGATTTTTCCTTCAGCCTAACCCCAAATCCAGAATGAATTTTGTCATTAGAATCTTAGGAGAATCCTAGTGCGTTGATCTACTAGATTATAGTTGGTCGCAGAACTGGGTGATTTATGAGGGTCTATGTCAAATGGGTTTTCCCCCTTGAGATGTAAAATTGTAAAAGTCATGATGTAAAACCTCGTGAGGGTTAGAAAATGTTTTAATCCCCTCATAAGTCCTAAGTCCTAGGTCCTAAGTGATTTTTCCAAAGGTTAAGTTCGAGGATCCAAAAATAAAAATTAAAAAATAAAATAATATAATAAATAATAATATATAAAATAATAAAAATTTAAAATAAAATAATAAATAAAATAAATTTAAAAATATATAATGAGTAAATTTTTTGGTAAATAGATGCAGAATTTTCCATTTTTTTAATATATTAAAATGCATTTAAAAATTCGACGGATGAGATTAAAAGATATCTTGATCCTCATCGACGGTTGAGATCATTTTGACATGGATCACTCAAATTAGCCGTTGGGAATTTTTCCTTTAAATAGGGTGCAAGGGGTCATTTGAGATCAGATTGGATCTAAGAGTCTGGTGCTACAGAAAGCTCTCTTGTAGTCAGTTTTTGTGCAATAAAGAAAGACTTTGGGGTTAAAAGTCTTGCTCGTGTTACTCTTCTGGAAATGTTGTAAGGCCTTTTATTTTTCTGCATAATTTTATTTTCAGTCATCAATAATAGCTTGATGAAGATTGATTCAGACACAGGTATCTTGTCTGATCTCTAGGGTTTGAATGATAGTTTAGATTCTGAAATATAATGGCAGGTATCTCCATTTGATCTGGATTTCACTATCGTTTTCCCCTCTATGTTAATGGTTGATTTTAAGCTGTGCAGGAAATCTTAGTTTTGAGTTTACCTGGCGTTAGGGGAAGTTCTCAGCTGAACCAGCCAACTCCCGGATTGTGTTTTCTGAAAGAGCCCAGCTAGTTTTAATCTCAGGCTTATCATCTGAATTTTTTTATGAATGCATGCAGGGTTTTCTGAAGTATCTCACATTAAAACTAAATTCTGATAAAGTTACTGTGATTATTGACAAATCTGGCTGCTTAAGAGTCGAAAAGTTGTAAAGGTTGTAATTATTTAGCTGATTTAGGGTTTTAGTCTTGTTTTCTGCACACATTATTTTTGGGTGTTTGTATCTCCATTACAGGTTGCAGGGTTTTCTGAAGACTTCCGAGGGTTTGATCAGCTCCCTGCTATTGCTCAGGGTTTTGTTATGTTACAGGTGGATTTGGACATTGTAGAGCACAACCAATATTTTTTATGAAGTGTAACCCCTACTTGTTGCACTCAAGTCTCTTATTCGATCTGCAGCGTTTGGGGTTTTTATGCCATTCCCATAGCTGCCTACCCACGCAGCTCCAACTCCCACAAATTTTATTGACCTACATAAGACATGGCTCCATGCGTTGATTTGTCCTGCGCAGTCGCTCCACGCTGGCCATCCCACATACGCTGCAGCTTGTCTCACGTGATTTACGTTTCCTTTTTCTCACCAAGCTTTTGCCAACGCCAAGCCATCCATATTTGTTCTCTGCTGCTCCAAAAATCTGCACGCTGCCCACGATAAACAATGCAAACCTACACACGCGCAGAGTAAACCCCTTGAACACATTTGAGTCTCCACTCATCTACGCCTGATCCATGTTTTCCTCAGTCGCATATCCATCAAGTAGTTGCCAGTCACCTGCATATCAATCTCTCTACCCCTCGCTCCACCATCGATTTCTCACATCTGCAAATAAAAATATAGAACTTGTTATTCATGCGTTAAACTCTCCTCGAATCTTGCTAACAAATCCTACGGGTTGCATCCCCTCGGCCATCTGAAATTCCACTTCTCCTCCCTCGCCTTGCTGCCATCAGAATACCCTTCTGCATCTGCACGCTAGCTGCTCCCTGTTCGCAGCCGCAGCTCGATCCTCCCTTCTACAACGTTATTTCTCCCCTCCCTACGCAACTATGACCTGCACTTACACACACGCAGCTCCTCTGTCGAAGTTCTCTCACCATGATCTGCATTCACACAATAAAACAATGATTTTTTTATGTCGTGGGTGAGTTTTAGAGTCAGGGATTTTTCATTAAGTTTACTCTGAGTTAAGGATTAGCGTAGGTTTCCTTTTCTTTTTAATTTAGTTTAGATATATGTAAAGATTTAGGGTAGGTTTCCTTTTTTTTAATTTAGTTTAGATATATTGAAGTTTTGTACCTATTCAATTTGCTTTAGTTTTAATATTTAGAATTTTTAAAAGTTTAGCTTTGTTTTAATTTCAAAAAAAAAAGAAGTAAATAAATAAATAAAAATAAAAATAATTTCAATTTTTATTTTCTTGTGTTAATTATGTGTTAGATTAGAGTTAGGTTTTATTTTAGGATTTAAATTTAGTTTTTGTTATAGTTTAGTTAAATTTTATTTTATTAAAAATTCATAAAAAAAAATTATAAAATTATAAAAAGCAAAAAGGATTTCTTTTGGTTGAATTGAGGCTTCTGTGATTCATAAGTTTTTCTTTTATTTAGTTTAGATTTTAATATTATTTAGATTTTTGATTTTAAATTTTGTTTTATTTGAAAAATATAAAAATATTTTGGGAATTTTTTTTTTTTTGCCAATTTCAGTCTTGGCTCAGGAATTTCTTATGTTTTATCTTTTCTGCTGAGGCTAAAATTTTGATGTGGGATTTGATGTTTAACATGCTTTAATGTTCATTTGAAAATTAACTACATGAATGTGATCTCTGGTTGGCATTTTACGTGGTTGAAGCACTTTATCTTTCGAATTTTATTCGCTGGAATATGGTTAAGCTATCGAGCATTTATTGATTATCTCACTTTTGGTAAAGGTCAAGCTTTGTTTGAGTTATTTGATGGTAAATGATTGTTAATAAACTCATATTTCTGTAGGCATATAATCATTCAGTCATTAACTCCATAAGGCATTGGTCTATTAACTTAACTTAATCAAATAAGTGCTTGTTTTTCCCTCGTGTTTCCCAACCCAACTGGTCCCTAGTTGGTCATCCATTATCCCATAGGGTTTACCCCCCCCTTAGCCGCGGGAGACAGGGTTAAACGGAGAGATCGGGGATCAGGGTGACAGCCCCTGGTCTGAGCGTTGTCGTGACAATCTGTGCGACAACATTTTTTGGCGCCGTTGTCGGGGATACTTTATTCTCGGTGTTTCAAAGATTTTTCATCATTCATCGTTCATCTTTCTATCATTCGTTTGAGCCGACAACGCCAACATTTTTTGGCGTCTTTTGGATCTGTTCATCACTTATCTTTCATCATATCAGCGACTACTCTTCAGTTGGTTTCTTGTTTGGGTGGCGACTCCATTTCTTTTCATTTATTTTTCCTAGACATGAAGCCTCTCTCATATCAACTTGTTGGATGCTTTTTGGATCCTAGAATTTGACTCATTGTTCAAGTGGTGACTCCACTTCTTTCATTTATTAATTTTCTTGAGCAGAGATCTCTTTCTATCATCCATTTGGTTCCTCGTTATTCATCATGGATTATTCGTTTAAACCATGTCATTTTACTGATGATCTCCATGATATTCCATAAGTGGTCATTTCTAAATTACCTTTGTTCTCAAGTGGTGATTCAGTCGCTGTTAAAAGGAATCTAGGCTTGTTTACTCGTATAATGATCATATATTGTAGATCCCCTCAGTATAATCATGAAGATGTCAAAATGCGTTTTTTTGTCTTTTCTTTAGAGGGCGATGCTTTGAATTGGTTTAATAATTGTCCTGAAGATTATTTCACTTCTTTACAAGACATTGTCAATGCTTTTAAAGATAGATATGGTTATCCAGATAGCTTGCCTTGTGCCCCTAAAATTGTGCAACAGAATGAAAGTAATCTTATAAAAGGTCCAACTATCGGTGAAAGATTCCAAGACAATTCGTCATATCAGAATGTGCAATCCACCTGTACCATTGCAGATCAAATTCATGATAGTGGAAAAGCAGGGACAAATGACAATGAAAAGGAAGATAAAAAGCAAATTATACAAGAACTAATGTTGCTGGTAAAAAATATGGAGATCAATCAAACTAATTATTACAATGATGTGAGAAATTTATGCACCCACCTGGAAAAACATAATAGAGAGATGGAGATCATGCAAAATCAACATGCTAAGGAAATTGAGACCATGAAGACTAATCATGAAACAGAAATTAGTTTTATGCAAAGCAAGTTATCAGGGTTAGAGGAAAATATGGCTACCATGAAAGCTAATTGTGATAGGGAAATTAATTCTATGCAAAACAAGTTGTTAACTATGGATGAAGAAATGACTATCATGACGTTCGATCATAATAATCAGTTAGCTACCATGCAAGCAAATCATAAAGAAGAGATAAACTCTATGTAGCATTGCTTGATGACCATAAAGAAAAAGGACGATAAAGTAATAAAAGATATGGAAGCTAATCAGATATGTCTTCAGAATAAGTTATTGAACATGGAAGAAGACCATGCCAGGGAAATTAGTGCTATGAAGGTTGAACACTCTAGTCAGATAGATGCCATTAAAATACAGGTTCAAAAATTTCAACAATGGTCAGAGGATGAAAGAAATCAGGGAATGTCAATAGATCAGGGGCCTCCTTATTTGTTACAGCAAGCTCCATCTTATAATGACGTCCTTTGTTCCATTTCAGAGTGGATAATTGAAGGTGACATGGTTAATCCACCAGCCATAGAAGATCAAGTTATAACTCATGGCACCTGTGAGATTGATCCATCATCCTTGGCAGGGCAGATGCAGAATGATGAAAGACATGTCACGCATATCTTACATACTTCATCTGAGAGCTTTGAAGCAGAGAGTTCCACGTCATCAGTGATACATCCTGCCACAAAGAAAAAACGCAAAAGAAAGAGAACGAGAAGAAGATTTGATGCATCAGATGGCCGCGAGCAGCTTGACTTTCGGATAGGAAAAACTCCTACCATATGTAGAATTGGACATGGCACATCCGACAAGCAGCCGATAGATTTTCCTGAAAGCAGGAAAATGCTTAGTATACACTATATTGAACACATCTGATGCCATGGGGCATCCTTTGTATTGTATTTCTAACCCTACTCCTTGTTTTTCAGCATTTTCATTTCTGTTTTAGGATTAGATTTACATTTTCATGTTGTTAGACTAGTTAATAAATGAAGAGCTTCTATCTTTCATGTGCTTAATGTTATATGATGATTCTTGAATGGACGCTACTTATTTCTATTGTGTGTTGCGTGGATGCAGGTTCTGGATTCTCACATTCCTGCAGTGCAGCAGCGTGTCCCCAAGTAGAGCCAGATGTTGACCACTACGTGTCAACTTCCCATAGCAGTACACCCCCTTTTTCGCAAAAGGGATAGCGCTTAATCGACATGTTTGTGCCATACGACAGTCATCGTCGACCTGATCATGTTATGTTGTAAACCCAGTCTGCATGTATGAATTGTAAATAATCTTAGGAGCGTTGAGTCATGTATAAAAATTGCCTAGGTGGACCTAATTTTCTAGTGACAATCTACGTTCAGGAAGGTTTTTTGTCTTACCGATCCATGATCCGCAGAGTTTTCCTTCAGCCTATCCCCAAAGCCGGAATGAATTTTATCATTAGAATCTTAGAGGAATCCTAGTGCGTTGATCTACTAGATTATAGTTGGTCGCAGAATTGGGTGATCTATGAGGGTCTATGTCAAATGGGTTTTCCCCCTTGAGATATAAAATTATAAAAGTCATGATGTAAAATCTCGTGAGGGTTAGAAAATGTTTTAATCCCCTCATAAGTCCTAAGTCCTAGGTCCTAGGTGATTTTTCCAAAGGCTAAGTTTGAGGATCCAAAAATAAAAATTAAAAAATTAAAAAATAATAAATAAAAAATATAAAATATATAATAAAATTTAAAAAAATAATTAAAAAATAATAAATTAAAATAAAATAAAAATAAAAATTTTTAAAATAATAAAATTAATTAATGGTCAATTTTTTTGAGTAAATAAATGCAGAATTTCAAATTTTAATATATTAAAATGCATTTAAAAATTCGACACGGATGAGAGTTAAAAGATATCTTGATCCTCATCGACAGTCGAGATCATTTTGACATGGATCACTCGAATTAGCCGTTGGGAAATTTTCCTTTAAATAGGGTGCAAGGGGTCATTTGAGATCAGATTGGATCTGAGAGTTTGGTGTTAAAGAAAGCTCTCTTGTAGTCAATTTTTGTGCAATAAAGAAAGACTTTGGGGTTAAAAGTCTTGCTCGTGTTACTCTTCTGGAAATGTTGTAAGGCCTTTTATTTTTCTGCATAATTTTATTTTCAGTCATCAATAATAGCTTGATGAAGATTGATTCAAACACAGGTATCTTGTCTGATCTCTAGGGTTTGAATGATAGTTTAAATTCTGAAATATAATGGCAGGTATCTCCATTTGATCTGGATTTCACTATCGTTTTTCCCTCTATGTTAATGGTTGATTTTAAGCTGTGCAAGAAATCTTAGTTTTGAGTTTACCGGGCGTTAGGGGAAGTTCTCGGCTGAACCAGCCAACTCCCGGATTGTGTTTTCTGAAAGAGCCCAGCTAGTTTTAATCCCAGGCTTATCATCTGAAATTTTTTATGAATGCATGTAGGGTTTTCTGAAGTATCTCACATTAAAATTAAATTCTGATAAAGTTACTGTGATTATTGACAAATCTGGCTGCTTAAGAGTCGAAAAGTTGTAAAGGTTGTAATTATTTAGCTAATTTAGGGTTTTAGTCTTGTTTTCTACACATTATTTTTGGGTGTTTGTCTCTCCATTACAGGTTGCAGGGTTTTCTGAAGACTTCCGAGGGTTTGATCAGCTCCCTGCTACTGCTCAGGTTTTTGTTATGTTACAGGTGGATTTGAACATTGTAGAGCACATTCAATATTTTTTATGAAGTGTAACCCCTGCTTGTTGCACTTAAGTCTCTTATTTGATCTGCAGCGTTTGGGGTTTTTATGCCATTCTCATAGCTGCCTACCCACGCAGCTCCAACTCTCACGAATTTTATTGACCTCCATAAGACATGGCTCCATGCGTTGATTTGTCCTGCGTAGTCGCTCCACGCTAGCCATCCCACATACGCTGCAGCCTGTCTCGCGTGATTTACGTTTCCTTTTTCTCACCAAGCTTCTGCCAACGCCAAGCCATCCATATTTGTTCTCTGCTGCTCCAAAAATCTGCACGTTGCCCATGATAAACACTGCAAACCTACACACGCGCAGAGTAAACCCCCTGAACACATTTGAGTCTCCACTCATCTACGCCTGATCCACGTTTTCCTCAGCCGCATATCCATCAAGCATTCGCCAGTCACCTGCGTATCAATCTCTCTGCCCCTCACTCCACCATCGATTTCTCACATCTGCAAATAAAAATATAGAACCCGTTATTCATGCGTTAAACTCTCCTCGAATCTTGCTAACAAATCCTGTGTGCTGCATCCCCTCGGCCATCCAAAATTCCACTTCTCCTCCCTCGCCTTGCTGCCATCAGAATACCCTTCCGCATCTGCACGCTAGCTGCTCCCTGTTCGCACCCACAGCTCGATCCTCCCTTCTACGGCCTTATTTCTCCCCTCCCTATGCATCTATGACCTGCACTTACACACACGCAGCTCCTCTATTGAAGTTCTCTCGCCATGATCTGCATTCGCATAGTAAAACAACGATTTTTTATGTCGTGGGTGAGTTTTAGAGTCAGTTATTTTTCATTAAGTTTAGTCTGAGTTAGGGATTAGCGTAGGTTTCCTTTTTTTAATTTAGTTTAGATATATGTAAAGATTTAGCGTAGGTTTCCTTTTTTTTTAATTTAGTTTAGATATATTGAAGTTTTGTACCTATTCAATTTGCTTTAGTTTTAATATTTAGAATTTTTAGAAGTTTAGCTTTGTTTTAATTTCAAAAAAAAAAAGAAGTAAATAAATAAAAATAAAAATAATTTCAATTTTTATTTTCTTGTGTTAATTATGTGTTAGATTA
>APFE031645549.1:63472-121587 GCA_000404065.3 Pinus taeda | reverse complement strand
CTTGAAAGATTCAGAACGATGCTTGGACTCACCAACATCCATTCAGATTAAGGGGGGGAATGTTGACACCTAATCCTCTGCGATTGGGAGAATTTGAATGTGAACAGTCATCAAGAAGATGAACTGAGCGGTCACATTCATGTATATAACAAATAGCTACCTAATGGAATAGACGTATCAGTTTTTCTGGAGTAACTCCTGGCCTGACAATTCAATTGATCATGGTTCTGATTCATCTACTATCAATATTTCTAATCCACTAGTATTTGATGATCCATGTTCTAATGAAGTGTAAACTCATCAAGTTGTCGAGGAACTTTAGCCTGAGCTGATGGTTATGTTAGGTTCTCGTAGCCTTGAGGTTAGTTCCACTTCTGATTAGAAATCTGTTAAATCTCCCCAGTGTCGTGATCACTCTCTTATTCACACTAAAAATCAATCCATTTCACAGTTTTGCATCCTCCACTAGAATCACACGATCCTATTGCTCATGCATTGGAGGAGTCATACGTAGCAAGCACTATTGCAAAACAAAAGTTTTATTCTTTCTTCATGTTTTCTTGTTTTCCAAGTTCGAAGGTGTGTACGTGCTTATCTTCCACACATAATGTGATAGGACACCGTAATACATCCGCAAAGTGCCTTTCATGTGCTTTCATTTTTTATTTTCTTTGGATGCATTCAAGCTTCGAACGATTTGGTTTTCATTGTTTTATCTTTCTTGTCTATTGGTATGCTTGAAGATCTTTCTTGTCAATCATGTTGTCGCCTACATGGGTCAACTAATGCGCCGATGGTTGCATTGGAAATATCACTTCATGTGAGTTGGCCCATGCTTTTCTTATCTTAGGAGTAGTAGTGTTTTCTTTGTTGTTTTGTTTCTTGATTTACTTACTTTTTTTTCTTTGTCTTTCTTCTTTCCTTTTCTTGTTCACTTTTGCACCCGTAGGTTAGTTTCCACATTAAAACCGTGTTTGGCTCCTTAAGACAAGCACGATGAAATCCAAGAGGAACTTGTACATCTATTAATGTTCGGTTATCTGTCTATTCCCTCTCTTTACGAGACTCTTACGCTTATTCTAGTCAATGATACCCCGATGGAAAATACGTTCCTTTCAGAGACAGTCATGGTGAAATCACGATGCTTGCACTCTTAACTAGTACCGCCTACTCTAATCGGTTTTCTATATTTGGTTAACACTTGTCAACCCAGTCAAGTAGAGTAAGGAGAGGGTGAAAACATTAACAAGTATGTTAGAGGTATATGTAAAAATCCTTCTATGAAGGGACAACCTCTTCTACTCTCAATAAGTTAGGATCCCTCTTCCACCTCATGAAATAAATAAGTGCCTATGCACAATTTTTTGAAAAATAAAAAAATGAAAAAAATAAAATAAAGGTGAAAGAAGAGAAAGGCATCTTGCACAAAGAGGTGAAGCAAGTAACTCCACTAGGCACCTATCTAGGCTTGTTGGTAGCGGCACAATACTTGTGTCCCTGAAGTGACTCCGTCAGGGTACTATCCAGGGCTTCTGGCAGCTGAGAAACACCAGAGATGAAACTAAAACTCTGACAAGCTATATTACTTGTGCATTTATATATCCCTCATCCCAAATTGAAACAACTCATTTTGAATTGGATTGGCATGTGTGCTGCCGATAAAAAGAATGGTAGGGACTACATTTTTAACTCAAGCTAGTGAAGAAGCTATGATAATTGAAGAATTGAACAATACTTCTGGAAGAGTTAGACTCACTTTACATGAGATAAGTTCCATACAAAGAGCTGAAGTTATACCAGTTTGTCGCCAATGGTGTAGCGGCTACAACCACCCTCAAAAATTTTGCCCATGCTTCATTTTGGAGCCTCCCTTCTAAATTACAGCAACTCATCTTGCACTGACCTAGGTACTTGTGCTTTGATAGAGCCTCATATTTGTATCATGGCCTTTGTTTTCTCACTTGGTTTCCTGTTCAACCCACAAGCCGATATCTTAACTTGGTTTCCACCCAATTCCAAACTTGCCTTAGAGAGTTGTGCAATCCTAGAGGGAAACCAGCCTTGATCTCGGGATTTGTATAGTTCAAGATGACAGTGATCCTTCAACTAGAAAATTTCTCAAAGATAGTTGATAGCCAGCCTTCAGCCATGAAATTGTGCAAAGCATGAGAGGCATCCCAGAACCACTCAGCCCAAAAATTGTGCAGAAGCCTGTTGCTCATAATATTTTCAGTGCATGAGCAAGTGAGTTACCCAATCCTTCCCGGAACTGCACAATCTCTCGCAAAAATGCATGACAACTTTTCCTAAAAAAGCAAAAAAGCAAAAAGTAAAAAGAATCCCTAGAAAATAGGGATCTATTTTTAGCAGTCTGAAGGAGGCACTTGAGTTATTTTGGAAACCGCTGCCAAGTGTCGCTTTTTCCTTAATTTTTTGCCTTCACTTCATAAAACCTAAACCATCCAAATCTATTTAATAGACGTTGCCAGAGCTCATTTGCACATTTGATCTTAGATCTCTGGAATTAACAAGGAGTTAAGGGAACCTTCGGTGTGATCGTCGTCGCTTTTCTGGGTAGGTCTTTCTTTTCTAGTCTTTTGTTGCTTTTTCTATCACTTATGCTTGTTTAGCTTGTGAGATTTTTGTTTCACTTGTTTTTGTTGAACGACTAGCATTTTAACTTGTTTTAGCTTGTAGAAGTGTAGTTTTAAGTTTTGCATTGCCTTTCCCAAGTGTTGCATGCATTACCCATTTTTTGCACTAACGGTCGTAGTTGTGACGACTCTCTGCACTTGATTCATTTTCCTTCAACTTGATTGATTCCTGCACTTGTTTCACTTGCATGCATCATCATTTAGTTAGATATGCACTCAGTATCTCACCATCCTTCAGATCTTTCTGTTTTCACACTCCCCTTGGGCAGATTTGGGCTTCCCTTGCTCATATCTCTCTTTCCCTTGCAAGCACTGCATATTATGGGAGATCAAGGCCTCTGTATTAGCTTCTCAAAGTGCACAGAGGCTGCCCTAGCCTGGCTCCAATTGCACACTGTGCAGTTCTAGGAGCCAACCTCCTAGTCCTAGCCACTGGGATTATGTAATGCGCAACCTCTTCTGGTTTGTGCCCAAAACTGCGCATTGTGTAGTTCCAGTCAGCAAGCCTTCCCCACTTACTGCTAGGACTGCGTAGTGTGTAGTTCTAGCAGGTAGCCAATCATCTATGTGAACCATAATTGTACAATCCCTCCCAACATTAGCCCGGTTTGTTGCTTGATCTGATCTTGAAGTTGCTTTTGATTTTAAGCTAACATTTGCATGCCATGAGTGTCCTCTTTGTCTCTAGGTCCAGAAATCATTGAACATCTCTTTAGGAGTTACACTTGACATGGATTCCAAGAGATCTGTATCAAAGGAAACTGTCGAGAGTAGTATTGCGGAAGCAGTTGAGCTAGTGTTAGTTAACTTGCCAGTTTATCGAGACACACAACTGTTCATTGAGAAGGGCATCAAGTTGACATGGAAGCAGATCAAGGATACTTTTGCAAAGGACTTCAAGGAAAACTTAAAGGACTGGCAGGTTTATATCAGTATCCAACGCTTAGCATTTACAAGGTTGCACGCAAGTACCCTTCCTTCCCATGTGCGGACATTATCAGTTGAATTGTCTCACACACAGATCCAGAGACTATGACATTAAGTAGTGCCATTGTGATAGAGATTTGCACCTTCAGGTCGTAGAACTATCATCAAATATATCATTTACCACAACCGGCGAGGCGCATGGACACAATTTTATATGCCTCCCACAACTAGGTGAACACGAGAGATATAGTCAAGCGTTGTGTGAAAGAGCTATCAAAGTTTAGACAAACACCTAATCATGTTTTTAAGACCAAGTTACTCAGAAGGCCTACTAGTTTTTGATCATATTTGCATGCCAAATATAGGTTCAAGAAAGCACCGAGACCTTTCCTGAAGGTTGGGTAGTTGTGTTGGACCAGTTGGTGAATGATGGAAGACCATTCAACTAGTCAAACTTGTTGGCTTATCAGTTGAAAGTCCATGTGACTAATGCCCAAAATCCGCCCAAGAATGAGCAAGTGATCATTAGGGGAATTTTGAGGTCTAAAATGGGCCTCCTAATGAAATTATAAAATAATAGTGGAAATAATAAAATAATATTAGATTACATCATCAAAGTTTAGAGCGGAAAAAGAAAAAACTATTTTTTCAACTTGTATTTTCAACTTATCTGCCTATGGGTTTTGTTAGCACCTAAATCCGCCTTAGGCTAAAAGAAGGCAAAATTCAGGGTAACCACAAACCACGCTCAGTATGGTAGCTAGCCCTATCAGAACAGGAGAGGGCTCTCTCCGAGTCACACTCAGTGAATAAGTAAATGAAATAGTTTGAGATGACTTACAATGATATATTGATCTTAGGCTAGTAAGTGAAAATGGATACAAGAAGCGATTTTTATGAATGACTGTGTTTCTGGGATGGTATGGGACCAATAGACGTCAATAAACAGAGAATTTAATACAAAGGCACGAATTATTTCGTGAGGCAAGATAGGCAGAAAACCTAGCAATTTAGTTTAAGATGGTGTGGAATGGAGAGATTGAGTAAGAGGATGAAAAGACATGGACAACATGAATCCTTTTCAACAGAAGAATGAACACTGAACATGAAATTTTCCCACAGGCAGAGCAATAAAATTGAATTCTACCTTAACTAACTTAGAAAATTTCACTGGAAATGAATATGAAATGAACTATGAAACATAACAAGATAAATATGAAACATAAGAAACACATTTGCTACACTCACAACCACATGAATCTCATGAAACAGAGTCACTTCCTTTCATTAATCCTCTGTACAAAATATATAATGCAGAAACAGAGTTTCTTTCCCACAGTCTCCCAGAAGTTACAAGCCAACCAACCCTTTGAAAATGGTTTTCATACAATATATAGAATGCGCCATGAAGAGATAGAATGCCCAAGGGTTGGGGAGTTACTCGAATCATTACAAAATGAAGGTGGAGAGCCAAACATCAGCTACAGGTGCAGCGCCACAAACATGACAAATGGCTTGGGTGACCTTTTGCCTTCCTTTTCCACTTGGATAGATGCCCATCTGGAGTGAAAATACTTTAAAAACTACCTTTGGTGCCGAAAAAATGAAGTGTAGATGAGGGGGCCCACTTATGAAAAGTCGAGAAGCGAAATTTCGCAAAACAGAGGCAATTTGGGCCTTTTTTCTTATATGCACTGTGCCACTTTGAGGCCAGTTTTGAGGCACTTGAAGGAGTCCAAAATGTGCCCAAGTTTTCTTGTTGGAAATCCTGTCCTATCTACTTTCCAACCCAAGTGAAAATTTTGAATTTGGAGCTCATTTGCCCCTCCAAATCTTCATTCTCCCAAGAGTGCTTCCTGTGTGTCAAAATAGGGGCAGTGAGGCCATTTTTTTGGGTGTTTTTGACCTCCTGGAGACTCAAATCATGCCCAAATTTCTTGCCTGAGTGCCAGTAGTTGTGTTTTTCCCCGTTGAATCCAAAAATTCAAACCATTTCTCATTTGGAGCTCCCAATCCTACGTGTCGCGCCGGTGGCACGACGCGTATAGAGAAAAAACCTGTGTTTGTGCCAAAAAATTCCCATGTGACCAAAAGTGTCCCAAATTTTTTGAAATTTGGGCTGGAGGTTCTCTAAGAGGCATTATGTTGGGCCACGGAAGCTTCTGCCAAGATTCGAATCTGATCTTGCTCTTTTGCCTCTTTTATTGCTCTGCTCAGTTTGACCTTCAAGCTTCTTATTCGGGCCTTTGCGCTCACGTCCCGTGCCCTGTAATGACAAGCCATCCTCCTCAATATCATTTTGTCCCTGTTGTCCTTCTCCAGCAGTCTCTCCAGGTGTAGATTGACCCACTCTAACCAAGACTCACGGTCGTTGTTGATCTCTTGCTCCAAGGTAGTGAGCTCGATCCTCCTCTGCTGGGTAGCTTGTCGATTCTCACGGATGCTTTGCAGCTCCATGGTTGCCTGCTAGTCCTCAAGTTGCTTGTTCCTCTGCTCCAGATACTTGATGATCCATCTGGCTCTCTCCATATTGAGTATCAAGTCTTGGATCTCCGAGTCCTGCTCCTGAATGGTCATCCTAAGTTTGGCATTTTCTGCCTCTGCCTCATCATCCTGAATGAGGATGACATCGGTCTCCTGCACACCTGATGGCCCCTCATCATGCACAGGCTTCTTGCCCTTGTCCAGTACCTGTGTCGCTGATGCCAGAAGCGAGGCCCCTTCCACCCTGGGTGGAGATAACACTCGCTTTGCTGCTGCAAACAAGTGCCTACTGCCTCTTTAATATGTAACAAAAACTAGCATGGTAGTGGTCTCATGGTGCTCATGTTGATCAGAAGGACCACCCAACTCCTGCTCTGGCTCTCATAGTACCTGTGATGTGCTAAAGAAATCACGGGAGATGAAGTCCTCCCAAGAAATGGCTTGCAATCCCAACTGATGATCTACCAAAATCCGGATAAGAGCAAAGTGAAACACACTGTTAAGCTGCTGCTGGGGGGTCTTATGCAGCATGAAGGTGTTCATCCTCTCTATGTTCCTGCATATGAAAAATGAGAGGTTCATCATCCTCACCCTAGTGAAGTACATGAGCAACCAGATGTGATATGCATACAGTCGAGAGAACCTCCCCTCACAACTGAAGTATTTCACGATCAATCTCATGAGTGGAGCATACTCATCTTTCAAGTATCTGAAGGGAAAGAATCTTGTGAGCTCATTCAAGAATCTGGCCTTGATGTAAGGCTCATAGTTCTGCCTATCCACCTTCTTCTTCTTATGCCACTGTTCTCCAAGATTTGGTATACCTGTTGCCACTGATATAGCTTCGGGTGTCAATGTGAAAGTGACCCCGGCCAAGAGAGACTGAACTCCATGTAGATGAAGCACAAATAAACGGGCCAACTCATGATGAACTCTAACATTTGCCACCCTTTGACAAAATTCAAAACATGATAGGTGCTGGAAGCATGACATGGCAAGAGGACATGCTTGTAACTCGGTGAGGGTAGTGGGTTCATCCCTGACATGTTTGCCACTCTTGTGGTGTCTCCTAGGAGCCTTCTCTTCTGAGGATGAGTCACTCTGTGTCTCCATCTCATACTCAGACGAATGCTGTGATGTCATGACTACAATGTGGACTGTGATTAGGCTGCCCTTTGATGATGGTGTGAGGCTGGGTTCCTTTGTGATATCTGTCACCAAGGGGAACAATGAAACAAGGAGTATTAGGAAGGGAGTGATGAAATGGGGATAGGGGTTATATGGAGAAATTTGTTAGGGATGTGGGAGGAGTTTGGGGTTCTTGAGAGGGTAGGGTTTTGGGTTTTGTGTTGACCAAATAGTGGAGGGATAGGGGAGAGGGTTTGGTAGTAATTTAGGGTAGGGGTTTTAGGAAAAATGATAGAGGGAGGATGGGAAAATGATAGGTGAGGGAAAATGGTGGGTGGAATGAGACCTTGGCACTAACAACACATTTTAACAACCCTAGCCATCAATTTCTTGGTGATTTCTTATGGTTGAATTTATGCATTTTGGTGACATTCAAACATCTCAATAAACACCATATCCTTGACAAAATTTGATGAGCAAGTGATTTTATAAGGCCTACCTCTCAATTTGATAGGCTTCACCAAAATTTGGAAGTGATTGGCACTTGTTTGGGCCCTTGTCTGTATGCGCCGCGCGCAAAGGCCAGTGCACTGTACCCTAGGTATGCGCCGTTCCCTTAGAAAAATTGAATTGTGGGTAGGCTGTGTGAGAACCGCACCCTCTGTGTCCACCGCGCTCCTGGGTATATGCGTCGCGCCCTCTAAAACAACCTTCAACTCCTTCAAACGCTCACAAATGCAGACTCAAACCTTTACAATGCTTCTTCAAGGCTTGTAATAGCACAATGCCTTTGGTTTTGATGAAAATTAGTATATATAGCCTTAGAAGAGATGGGTTTAAATTTTTCCTCTTCAAAAACCCATTTTTCTAATGTTATTTTTTGGTACTTTTTCAATGACTTTAAAACACACTGATTTTCACTTTCCCTTTGAAATTTTAGCTCAAATGATGAAATTTTCGGCACTCTTTGCAGGGATTGCACGACAGGACATTAGGCCACAGAAACCATGACTGCATCTGAAAAAATCAACTGGCGACTTTTTTGAAAATTTTGTCATAAATGACACTGTTTGACTTTTCTTCAAAACAGAATTTTGAAGAAGAGTCGAAGTCTATCCGCATGACGATGAAACTCTCTGAACCATAATTGTGTAAGGGCCTCACTCTGGCCTGCATGGCTTTACTGGACATTTTCAAAGACCAAATTGATGAATTCCTAGACCTAGACCTCGGAAATGACCTATGTCCTTTAAAGGACCAGACCTTGACTGTCATGGACTTTAATGATTATTGACAAAAGACCTGAGCCAGCAGGAGCCAGACATGAGGGGGAATGACTATCATGACCTTCTCCGTCAGATTATGGCATGCCCCTAGCAGAATGCAGCTGGGAGAATGAAGCAGGACACCTAAACATGAAATGCATAAAGAGTTTTGATCTCTGATGGAGGACTGACCAGACCAACTCTAACATTAGCTCCAATGGGGGATGGTAGCTCCTTGAAGGTGCCGATAAAAACAGATCTCTGGAAGAGCTAGATAGTGCCTTCGTCCATTGGGCTATGGAGTCATCATTTTGATAAATAATACAGGACTTTGACTCATTTATGAAACTGAAATGACCAAAAAATGACTCAAACTTGACATTGAAATGACTTAATGGCTAGCTTGAACAACTCTAATGAAACTTAAATAAAATGGTATTTACAGTGATGGTGGAAGCAGCATTAATAACTTAGAAATGGTACCGCTTGAGCAGCCGACCATTGACCGGCCCTCCTTGACAATCTTCTTTGTTTATTTCCTTAAGAAGAAAGGCATTCTGCCCCCGATATGCTGCAATCTTGAAAGGACCTTTCCAGAGGTTCTCGAACTTACCGTGCTTTCCTTTCTCCTCATTCCTTTCATCCCACTTCAACACCACATCATCCACCTGAAATTTGTCCACCTTTGCTTTTCTGTCATAAATTTTCTTGATTTTCTCCTGCAATTTGGATGTGTTCTTGAAAACTTCTTCTCTAGTCTGCTGCAAGTGGACCATTTGATTCAGCCTTCTTTGCATGGGATCTTCTTCACTGCCGGCCTCCTAAAGAAGTTTGACAACCGAGGCAGTGAGAGAGGAAGGAAATATTGTATCAACTCGATAAATAAGCTCAAACAGTGACGTACCTATGGATTTCTTCTGGCTGACCTGATCTGCCCAAAGCGCATTTACCAACCTCTTATGCCAGCGCTTCTTGTTTATTTCCAGCAACTTCTTGATTATGTTGACCAATGATTTGTTTGAAGATTCCACCAATCCATTGCCTTGCGGTTGATAGGCAGTTGAGTGACCCAAAATGATGTGATATTTATGACAAAACTCTACCATCCTTTTTGATTTGAAAGTTGCTGCGTTATCAGTGATTAGCTTATTCGGACAACCAAAGCGAGACAAGATGTTATTTTCGAGGAATGAAATGATTACCACATCTGTAGCTTGTCTGGTGGGAATCGCCTCAATCCATTTCGTGAAGTAATCTCTGGCTGTGAGGATCCATCTATGCTGTCCGGAAGAAGCGGGATGAATTTCGCCAATGAAATCCAACCCCCATTGCTGAAAAGGGGCACTCACCTCTATGGGCTTGAGTGGTAGAGGCTGTAACTTCCACTTTCCTTCGAAAATATGACACTTATGATAGCGCTTGACCATTTTATATACATCAGCAAACAATGTCGGCCAATAGTACCCTGCTCTCAAAATTTTGTTTGCTGTTGACTTCCAAAAAAGGTGACCACCACTGTCTCCTTGGTGGCAGTCCTCCATGACTTTCTTCGCTTCCTTTTCCACCAAAAAATTTAACAAGATGCCACTGGGATCTTTCCAATACAGTGCTGAATTAAGAATGCAAAACTTAGCAACCTTCAACTTGAGTGTTCTCGCTTTGTTTCTAGTCATGCCGGGCGGTGGTGACAAATTTTTGAGCACATGTATGATATTTGAATACCATGGAGAAAGAGCAAACATTTCTGATACCTGAAATGACGATTCTTCATTCTCATCAAACATAGCAGCGATCAGATTTATGTCCAAGGCATGCAATTTTGATTCAGCCATTAGCTTCTCCAATCCCTGTCCTTTCACCAGATTTGTGGGCTTTATTTCCACATCATATTCCAGCAAGGCTGCAATCCACTTGCCTCTTCTTCCTTTCATATCGGTCTGCACTAAAACATCTTTTTAGGAACATAGGCTAGAATGTGAGAATGTAGAATATACACCCGAAAATATTTCAATGCCTTCACAAGTGCAAGGGCTTGCTTCTCAATTATGTTGTACTTTAAAGCTGCGTCTCTTATAGCTTTGCTGAAAAATGCAATGGGTCTTTCATGATCATCTCTCTTTTGCAATAATAGTATGCTCCGAAGCAAATGAAAACAATATGAAATCCTGAGTGTAGTCCGAGCTGACTAGAACTGGAGCTGAGGAAAGAGCCAATTTGACCAAATTGAAAGATTTTACAGCCTCTTCCGTCCATTTCACTTGGCTGTCCTTCTTAAGCATGTTTGTCATCTCTCTTAGATGCTCAGCAAGGTTGGGTACAAAGTGGCGTAGGAAATTCATCTTACCATTGAACGATTGTATCTCTTTTTTATTTCGGGGCAAATCTATTTGCTGAATTGCTTGCACACGTGCCGGGTCAATACGGATGCCATCTTTTGAGATAATGTGCCCGAGTAGTTTGCCTTCTTCCATGGCGAACAAGCTCTTCTTTGGGTTTAGCGACAAGCCATATTTTTTGCACTTTAGGAAGACGGTTTTAAGATGGTGCATGTGCTCTTCATCAGATTTAGAAAACACCGTCAAATCATCCAAATACACCACCAAAAAGACATCCTTCTCATTTTCAAAAGCCAAGTCCATAGCACGCTGAAATGTGGCACCCGCATTCTTCAAATCGAAGGGAATTTTCGCGTAATGAAAGGTTCCCCATGGAGTGGTGAACGTTGTCTTGTCTCGGTCATCCTCATGGACAGAAACTTGGTTATATCTAGAATAACCATCAAGCAGTGACATATGAGATGCTCCCACTACTTGCTGAAGTATATGGTCCATTTTGGGCAGTGGATAGTTGTCCTTCAATGAAACTTTGTTCAGATTTCTGAAATCAATGCATAAGCGAATCTCACCTGTCTTCTTCCTTACGGGCACCAAGTTGGAGATCCAATCTGAAAATCTGATTGGCACAATGATCCCTGATTTGTACAACTGTTGATCTCCTTTTCAATAGATGGCAACAACTTTGGATTTAGCCTTCTTAACTTCTGTCTGAATGGTTTTTGATTGGGCTTAATGGGTATAGTGTGCTGAATTATATTGGTGTCATATGTCTTTAAGTCAGAATAGTCCCAAGCAAACACATCTGCAAATGAAGACATCAAACTGATATATTTGTCCTTGATCTTTGGCGGTAATGCTTTGGACAATTTTACCGATTTAGGATTTGCAGCTGTCCCGATATTGACTTCTTCCATACCCTTCTCTGTTGGTTGCAATGTCAGCTTGCAGGCTACATCATCTTGATCAAAGAGTTCTTCTAGAGGTATCAAGCCTTTGGGAATAATGTTATTCTTCAGCTGCAACACGTCCATTTCATTGATCTGCATTTCATCTGTACCATTACCTTTGCCATCGTCATTTTCCTCATCAATTGAGGTCTCTTTGAACTTGCCTTTGTTTTGCAGAAAATCATCAATCTCCTCGTCATCTTGGAACACTTGCCAATATCTCTGATTGTCTGGAACGGTTGGACGATGCTTGACATGAATTTCTAATTTGTTGCTAGAGTTCATTGGGATTTTCAAACTACTCTTTGCCTTAGCAAGAGCATCATCAATACTATTTTGTATACGAGGCACACATGTCAAGGTGTACTTTGAAAATAATTTGAAAATGTCTACGACTGCATTACGGTAGGCCCGCATCCTGGGATGCTTTGCTTGATATTCGCCTCTGACCTGCTTGATAACCAATTCGGAGTCACCATATACTAAAATCCTCTTGGCACTCAGCTTTCTTAGAATCTTTAGGCCAGCAATCAGAGCTTCATACTCAGCTTCATTATTTGAACATTCAAAAGCCAACTTGTAAGAGCATACCCGCACGTTACTGGGGACTTTGTTTGGGGCGGAGAAAGGACTGCGTACCCAAATTCCAATTCCAGTGCCATCATTTCTCACTGCTCCATCGAAATCCATGGTCCACAAACCTTCTTCCTCCTCTTGCAAGTGCTGGAAATCTGTTTGTTGTGCCTTGTCTATTTGTTGTCCATTACTTTTAGCTGATTGCCCAACGATGTTCTGCTGTTCTTGTTCTTCTTTCTTCAAAACTTCTCTGAAATTTTCTGTTATTTCCAGAATATCATCTGCTTCTACCAACTGACTATCTATATCATTTAAACTATCTGAATATAAAACAAAGGACTCTAAATCTGTATGTACATAGTTAATAAGACGATTTATTGGTTTCTCCTTGCTTGTGATCATGTACCTCATTTTTTGTTCCTAATACAATTTCCTCATTTTTCCAAATACTGGAATCATTGCATAGGAGAAATCTAGCTGTAGTGTCCCTTTCAGTTTCGCTACCCAAGACCTGGAAAGAAGCATGCCAAACCTTGGAGGAATGTCTGCTACCACAACATCTATCAAAACATTCTTCATGGGGAGCTGATCCAAACTCACAACCAAGTCTTTGATGAGACCTATACATCTTACTCTATTGGAATCAAACGATAGAGATCATGATATTGCCGGGTGATGTCCAGACCAAGCTTATCCATGATTTCCTTGGGCATGAGATTGTGAGAAGCTACGGAATCGAACATGGCGTTATGTAACACAAAATCGTGCAACCTTAAACTGATGTAAAAAGGTGGCACATCACTATCAGGAGACTCACCATTTGATGCTGGCCCAAAAATCATTTCAGGTTGATCATCTTTGACATTCACCATGTCGGACATCGGGTCTAAATTCAACATTTTAGATACTTGTCCTTTATAACTGCTGTTCTTCAATATTTCAGTCAAGGGGATGGATATCTTTAATTTAGAAATCTCATTCTCTAAATTGAAAGCGAGAATCTTTTCTACCTCTTTGACTGGGATTTCCTTCCTCTCCTTTTCTTTTGATGCAACTTGCTGATGTGATGGTTTTGTTGATGTTGATTTGGTGCTCTCCAGATCAACAGCCTCCTTTCCTTTCCTTTTTGTAACTGCTGAATCATTCTTTGATGCTTCAACATCCTTCCTTTTCTGAATGGGTCTGACCGACACATCTCTGTTTCTAAGTGAATATCGCTGCTGTTGGGCGGACAAAGCATTCATGTATCCTCTTTGGTATTCGTCTAATTCCTCCTCCAAGCTGGTGTCGCTTGCTAGAATGAAATCTACGTCTTTTTGTGCAGCTGAATTCTCTGCATACTCCTCCTCTTCAGTGAGATAAGTAGGAAAATCATCAGGAGTAAAGAGGTGATTTTCTTCACCTATTACATTCCCGTCTTCATTTGATTCTGGTCCATGCACAAAATTTTGCTGCAAAGGTGTCAGTACTGGTTGTTGTGCAATTGGCTCTTGAGCTCGTTGATCTCTCTGTCTTATTCTATACTGTGGTTGTTGCTGGTCACAGAAGTTAGGATTTCTAACTTGTGGCTCCGGTTTGTCAAGTTTCACTCTTTCAAGCATCTACTCTACCTTTCGAAGTAGCTAATCTACCAAGGAAGATTCTTCCTTTGCAGTGACCTTCTTCTCTGCTTTTGCTTTAGCTCTCTTGGTCAGCAGATTTGTTTCAACGCTGACCGTTATCTTTTGCATGTCTTCCATTGTGTTGGTTATCTTTCTCTCAATTGATAAGCCATGGCATCATCAAAACCATTCGGGAACTTCAACATAGCTATTCCCACAGGTGGCCTTAGATTATCTGGAATCTCATTATAAACTGTATTGAATCTAGTGCAATAATCTTGGACCAACTCACCAGCGTTTCTTTTGATTTGCTCATATTCGGCCATAATTTGAAGAGGATTCTTCTTTACTTCCGAGTGGTTTAAAAATTATCTTTGTAGGTTAGCCAAGGTAGCGATACGAGCAGCCAGCAAACCTCTGAACCATTTCCTCACTTCACCTGGAAATGTCTGTACAAAGAGTCTCATTGCCACATTCTCCGCATCAATCTCATTAAGTTCATAGAAATATGCCATTTTGTCCACATGTTGCTGAGCAGTAATGCCATTAGGAGCGCCATCAAAAAATGGGATTTTTCTTTGGTAATCAGCGGGCATATCATCTAAAACTTGAGGTAAAACAAGAGGTGCAAAATGGGCAGCCATCACTCTTGGTGGATTTGTCCTCGGAGGTGTTGGAGGAGTGTGCACAAATTTTAAGGGGCTAGAAATTGGAGTTTGAACTTGAGCTACTATGTAGTTATCAATAGACCGGTTAGCCC
The DNA here is from genome assembly GCA_000404065.3 of Pinus taeda. NCBI lineage: Eukaryota > Viridiplantae > Streptophyta > Pinopsida > Pinales > Pinaceae > Pinus > Pinus taeda. The sequence continues at coordinate 106,909 of APFE031645549.1, read as the reverse complement.
TTTCGGTCTCCAAGTCTACAAGAAATTGTGGATTGTGGACAGTAGAGTCAACCGCTCTTTCGGACTTGGTTTCGAACAACGATAATTCAAACTGCTCATCAAACTCTAGCTCTTCAATGTACCCAAAAATGTCCAGGCACGAATGGGATTTGAGCACGGTCAATATAGAGCTTTCTTGACGACGAATTCTTGAAATCAATTTGGGATTTTCATAGATGTGCAGAGGGTCGGGACCTGGATTAGCTCTGGTGTATCTTCTAGAAGCCAGCGTGCTATTGAGAAAAATCAAAGGACACAACCAACTTTACTCAGCCTATTAAATCCTAAACTTATCATTCAGAAGCTTAGAATTATTAAGAAGTAAGGGGATTGATTTTATCCCCAGTATGGTCGCCACTATGTTAGCACCTAAATCCGCCTTAGGCTGAAAGAAGGCAAAATTCAGGGTAACCACAAACGATGCTCAGCCTGGTAGCTAGCCTTACCAGAAAAGGAGAGGGCTCTCTCCGAGTCACGCTCAGTGAATCAGTAAATGAAATGGTCTGAGATGACTTACAGTGATATATTGATCTTAGGCTAGTAAGTGAAAATGGATGCAAGAAGCGATTTTTATGAATGCCTGTGTTTTTGGGATGGTATGGGACTAATAGACCTCAACAAACAAAGAATTTAATACAAAGGAATGGATTATTTCGTGAGGCAAGATAGGCAGAAAACCTAGCGATTTAGTTTAAGATGTTGCGGAATGGAGAGATTGAGTAAGAGGGTGAAAAGGGCATGGACAACATGAATCCTTTTCAACATAAGAATGAACACTGAACATGAAATTTTCCCACAGGCAGAGCAATAAAATTGAATTCTACCTTAACTAACTTAGAAAATTTCACCGGAAATGAATATGAAATGAACTATGAAACATAAAAAGATACATATGAAACATAAGAAACACATTTTCTAGACTCACAACCACATGAATCTCATGAAACAGAGCCACTGCCTTTCATTAATCCTCTGCAAAAAATATACAATGCAAAAACAAAGTTTCTTTCCCACAGTCTCCCAGAAGTTACAAGCCAACCAACCCTTTGCAAATGGTTTGCATACAATATATAGAATGTGCCATTAAGAGATAGAATGCCCAAGGGTTGGGGAGTTACTCGAATCATTACAAAATGAAGGTGGAGAGCCAAACATCAGCTACAGGTGTAGCGCCACAAACATGACAAATGGCTTGGGTGACCTTTTGCCTTCCTTTGCCACTTGGATAGATGCCCATCTGGAGTGAAAATACTATAAAAACTACCTTTGGTGCTGAAAAAATGAAGTGTAGCTGAGGGGGCCCACTTATGAAAAGTCACGAGGTGAAATTTCGCGAAACAGAGGCAATTTGGGCCTTTTTTCCTATATGCGCCGCGCCCTTTTCTGTATGCACCACGCCACTTTGAGGCTAGTTTTGAGGCACTTGCAGGAGTCCAAAATGTACCCAAGTGTGCTTGTTGGAAATCCTGTCCTGTCTACTTTCCAACCCAAGTGGATTTTTTGAACTTTGAGCTCATTTTCCCTTCCAAATCTTCATTCTTCCAAGACTGCTTCCTGTGTGTCAAAATAGGGGCAGTGAGGCCATTGTTTGGGTGTTTTTGACCTCCTAGAGACTCAAATCATGCCCAAATTTCTTGCCCGAGTGCCAATAGTCATGATTTTCTTTGCTAAATCCAAAAATGCAAACCATTTCTCATTTGGAGCTCCCAATCCTACGCGTCGCGCTGATGGCACAACGTGTATAGAGAAAAAACCTGTGTTTGTGCCAAAAAATTCCCTTATGACCAAAATTGTCCCAAATTTTTTGAAATTTGGGCTGGAGGTTCTCTAAGAGGCACTATGTTGGGCCACAAAAGCTTCCGCCAAGATTCGAAGCTGATCTTGCTCTTTTGCCTCTTTTGTTGCTCTGCTTAGTTTGGCCTTCAAGCTCCTTATTCGGGCCTTTGCGCTCATGTTCCGTGCCCTGTAATGACAAGCCATCCTCCTCAATATGGCTTTGTCCCTGTTGGCCTTCTCCAATAGTCTCTCTAGGTGTAGATTGACCCACTCTAACCAAGACTCACGGTCGTTGTTGATCTCTGGTAGTGAGTTCGATCCTCCTTTGCTGGGTAGCATGTCGATTCTCACGGATGCTTTGCAGCTCCATGATTGCCTGCTAGTCCTCAAGTTTCTTGTTCCTCTGCTCCAGATACTTGATGATCCATTTGGCCCTCTCCATTTTGAGTATCAAGTCTTGGATCTCCGACTCCTTCTCCTGAATGGTCATCCTAAGTTTGGCAGTTTTTGCCTCTGCCTCATCATCCTGAATGAGGATGACATCAGTCTCCTGCACACCTGATGGCCCATCATCATGCATGAGCTTCTTGCCCTTGTCCAGTACCTATGTCGCTGATGCCGGAAGCGAGGCCCCTTCCACCCTGGGTGGAGATAACACTCGCTTTGCTGCTACAAACAAGTGCCTACTGCCTCTCTGATATGTAACAAAAACTGGCATGGTAGTGGTCTCATGGTGCTCATGCTGATGAGAAGGACCACCCAACTCCTGCTCTGGCTCTGATAGTACCTGTGATGTGTTGAAGAAATCACGGGAGATGAAGTCCTCCCAAGTAATGCCCTGCAATCCCAACTGATGATCTACCAAAATCCGGATAAGAGAAAAGTGAAACATACTGTTAAGCTGCTGCTGGGGGATCTTATGCAGCATGAAGGTGTTCATCCTCTCTATGTTCCTGCATATGAAAAATGGGAGGTTCATCATCCTCACCCTGGTGAAGTGCATGAGCAACCAGATGTGATAGGCATACAGTCGAGAGAACCTCCCCTCACAGCTGAAGTATTTCATGACCAATCTCATGAGTGGAGCATACTCATCTTTCAAGTATCTGAAGGGAAAGACTCTTGTGAGCTCATTCAAGAATCTGGCCTTGATGTAAGGCTCATAGTGTTGCCTATCCACCTTCTTCTTCTTATGCCACTGTTCTCCAACATTTAGTATACCTGTTTCCACTAATATAGCTTCGGGTGTCAATGTGAAGGTGACCCCGGCCAAGATAGACTGACCTCCATGTAGATGAAGCACAAATAAACGAGCCAACTCATGATGAACTCTAAGATTTGCCACCCTTTGACAAAATTCAAAACATGATAGGTGCTGGAAGCATGACATGGCAAGAGGACATGCTTGAAACTCGGTGATGGTAGTGGGTTCATCCTTGACATGTTTGCCACTGTTGTGGTGTCTCCTGGGAGCCTGCTCTTCTGAGGATGAGTCATTATGTGTCTCCATCTCATACTCAGGCGAATGCTGTAATGTCATGACTGCAAGGTGGACTGTGATTAGGCTACCCTTTGATGATGGTGTGAGGCTGGGTGCCTTTGTGATATTTGTCACCAAGGGGAACAATGAAACAGGGAGTATTAGGAAGGAAGTGATGAAATGGGGATAGGGGTTATATGGAGAAATTTGTTAAGGATGTGGGAGGAGTTTGAGGTTTTTGAGAGGGTAGGGTTTGGGGTTTTGTATTGACCAAATAGTGGAGAGATAGGGGAGAGGGTTTGGTAGTAATTTAGGGCAGTGGTTTTAGGAAAAATGATAGAGGGAGGATGGGAAAATGATAGGTGAGGGGAAAATGGTGGGTGGAATGAGACCTTGGCACTAACAACACATTTTAACAACCCTAGCCATCAATTTCTTGGTGATTTCTTATGGTTGACTTTATGCATTTTGGTGACATTCAAACATCTCAATAAACACCATATCCTTGAAAAAATTTGATGAGCAAGTGATGTTATAAGGCCTACCTCTCAATTTGATAGGCTTCACCAAAATTTGGAAGTGATTGGCACTTGTTCGGGCCCTTGTTTGTATGCACCGCGCGCAAAGCCTAGTGCACCGCGCCCTTAGAAAAATTGAACTGTGGGCAGGCTGCGTGTGCGCCGCACTCCTGGGTATATGCGTCACGCCCTCTAAAACCGCCTCCAACTCCTTCAAACGCTCACAAATGTATACTCACACCTTTACAACGCTTCTCCAAGGCTTGTAATAGCACAATGCCTTTGGTTTTGATAAAAATTAGTATATATAGCCTTGGAAGAGATGGGTTTAATTTTTTCCTCTTTAAAAACCCATTTTTCTAATGTTATGTTTTGGCACTTTTTCAATGACTTTAAAACACACTGATTTTCACTTTCCCTTTGAAATTTTAGCTCAAATGATGAAATTTTCGGCACTCTTTGCAGGGATTGCACGACAGGACATTAGGCCACGGAAACCATGACTGCATCTGAAAAAATCAACTGCCAACTTTTTTGAAAATTTTGTCATAAATGACACTGTTTGACTTTTCTTCAAAACAGAGTTTTGAAGAAGAGTCGAAGTCTATCCGCATGACGATGAAACTCTCTGAACCATAATTGTGTAAGGGCCACACTCTGGCCTGCATGGATTTACTGGACATGTTCAAAGACCAAATTGATGAATTCCTAGACCTAGACCTCGAAAATGACCTTTGTCCTTTAAAGGACCAGACCTTGATTGTCATGGACTTTGATGATTATTGACAAAAGACCTGAGCCAGCAGGAGCCAGACATGAGGGGGAATGACTATCATGACCTTATCCGTCAGATTATGGCATGCCCCTAGCGGAATGCAGCTGGGAGAATGGAGTGGGACACCTAAACATGAAATTCATAAAGAGTTTTGGTCTCTGATGGAGGACTGACCAAACCGACTCTAACAGGGTTACTCAAATTTCAAGTAGAAACACTCATTGGATGTAGAATTTGATTCCTCATCAAAGGAGTACCCATGTTGCATACTTTTGATGGACCCTGCTACAAAAAAAAATGAGAAATACATGAAAATTTTGATTGCAATCACAATTTTTCATGTATTTCTCATTTTTCATGTAATAGGGTCCATCGAAAGTATGAAACATGGATACTCCTTGGATGATGAATTAAATTTTACATCCAATGAGTAATCTTGCTCGAAATTTGAGTAAAACTGTAAGGAGATAAGTTGAAAATATGAGTTGAAAAAGTAGTTTTTATTATTTTATTATTTTTTAATTTTTTTACTTTTTTACTCCAAAAATGGTGAATCATCCCCCATGGTTGACATAATCATCCTGAATCCTATTTCTTCTTATAAATTTTATTTCGGTTGTACATTTTTCTTAGGAGGCCCATTTTAGACCTCAAAATTCCCTTAAAAATTCTATATGTTCGCATACTTACTAGATGCAATCTGTGCCAAGCAATAGTTTCCTGGCATGAGCTAGACATGGACACTGAAGGAGACTCTTGTCAACATCTATTCCAAGTTTTTTTTGACTACAGCTACCAAGGAGTAATGGCAAGGATGAATGACCATTTCATCGTCCCATTGTAGAAGCTGATCTTTCAGCAAGATCCACCTTGCATGTCCTAAGAAGCGATGGAGGTGATACTTAACATTGCAGATTGGTATGCCTCACCTGATGACACCTTTATCAGAGTATTTGGTAGCGAGAAGCCTCCCCATGTTCTACCAAGGTATGCCACAGACAAGCTGGTCATGCAAGAGGTCTCATATCACCTTTTCACAGGGTTATCAACAAGGCTGCACAGGAAGAAGAAAGCACCATGGCCCACTCTTCCGTTGTGGATTGGATTATACGAGATTAAGAGCTTAAAAGATGCAGATGCCAAAACTAAGGAAATATTTAAGTTCAAGTTAGGCACCAAGAAATTTAATCTGTATGATCCCCACAGTATTTGCAAGAACCACTTTATGAAGTTGTATTATACATGAATCTACAAGACATTTCATTGGCTCGAGGAGGACCCTTGGAGATAATGTTATGATGACTCCAAGCTCCACGAGCAGTTAGTATAGCCATAGCCATAGCTTGGAAGGCTGCTCTACAAGCATTAGCAACACATATAGCAACAACAACAACAACAATAAGCAGAAATCCAACGCAAGTGGAATATTGTTGAGAACCCAGAGGCAGAGCAAAGCTACAAGATGAGAGCATATTCGATCACTTGGAAAGCAACTTTGGCAGTGGAGGAAAAGAGGAAGCAGTGAATAAATAGGGAAAAGAGAAGGAAGAAAGAAAAGCAAAGGCTAGAGGAAGTAGAACGGAAGTTGCAGGAAGCAGAGAAGAAGTTGAAGGAAGAGCAAGAGCTAAGAAGGAGAGAAAGGGAAGACAAGCAGAAATAGGACGAAGAAGAAAGGTAAGGTGTGATGACAGAGAAAACAAGGCTCATACAGGTTGAGGATTCAGAAAATCCAACAACTGAAGAAGAGGGTGAACAGATGCAAGATTGGGAGCTTTCTTAGAAAATTGAAGTGATGGACTTGGAGTTGGGGAATGAGCCACAAAATGAAGACACCGACCTTATGCCGAGAGCACCCGAGGTCACCTCTCAGTCTCCACCACCTCTAGTGTTAGAACTAGTCCTGAGCGAGCAGGGAGAGGTTGTTATCCTTGATGATGACCCAGTTATCGATGTGAACAATATTTCATTTGACGATTTGTAGAAGAATATTGTACAGGCATGGATGAAACACTTTCCCGATGATCACTCATCACCTACATTCACGAAGGAAAGGATGACAGTGTCAGATGTATGAACGCATATAGCTTCCATTTCCGATGCCATCTTGGCCTATGCAGGAGCCACGAGCTCGAATGTTAAGTTCCTATTGGCCAAGAATGAACAAATGGCAAAGAACTTGTAGGCAACCAAGAAAGAGGTAGAGCAACTCAGAGAGTAGAGTGTAGTTTCCACAATGGTAGAGATGAGGAAAGTGATACTTGATGAAGTATACACACTTGAGACTACCATGCAGAAGCTCTATGACATATTTTTCACTGTGCATAAAGAAGTTGTCCATGTGCATGGCTTACAATAATGGAGCAAAAAGTTTGTTCAAATTCTTAGGAACATACATGCTATCGTCACCCATGTGCAAGAGTGGACAATGCAGTACAAAGTGGCCCCGCTTCACTTTCCAAAGATGATGAAGCCACAGGAAGAGCTAGAGAAAGTGTAGGTCCATATGTTGATCCAAAACTATGAGCAGCTCACCCCATTCATCACCAACACATAGGCCTCATATGCACAATTGTACAAGAGTTTGGATGTCATGGTGAGAACGCACATGATCCCTTCAATCGGTTCCCTCTGTGAGGTTAAAGACAAGAACCAAGTCCGGCTAGAGATCGACAAGTACATGGAGCAGCTAAGGCGAGAGGCCACTAGGGATGACTTGGAGCTCAATGCAAATAACATGCAGAAGTACATTGGTTGTCCTGTCATGGTCAACACCATGCTACACATGCTTTAGGATGAGTTGGATACAGGTTCCATGACCATATACCGAGATTCTATGGAAGCAAGATTTTGCTATCAAAAAGAAACCATCAAGTAGTTTGGGGACATCATCGTAGAGTACCAAGCTTGACGTGAGTATGTGATCGAGAAGCACCAAGTGAAGGTTGTCGAGTTGGTCTTTCCCCAAACTTCAGATTCATAGTGTTTTGTCTTGTTAGACCATGTCTAGCCTATTTTGTCTCACATGGGTACATGTAGAAAATGTAATATTATTTGTGAATATGTTTTAAGTGAAAGTCCAAGTGTCATTAGAGGAATGTGAAAGGTCTTCATGTTATGTAATGAGTTATTTGTAAATAAGTTGAAGAGTCATGAGGGTAGTCAAAGGGTCACAATGATCCAGGTGGATATTGGTGGCCACCCTCCTATTCCACCTAGACACCCTAGTCAGTTTCATATGTTTCCTTAATTGTAGCACAATTTACTATTTTTGTCAGTTTTTTGGGTCTTGAACTTCCGAAGCCGTTTTGAGGCCCTAAACGATATTTTTTTTTTCTTCGCAAAATGCCTTTAGTGATTTCCAAGGAAATGATATCGACAACTGTAGTCCTAAGAGAGATCTTTCCAATGAGGTATCATATGCATCAAACAAAGATAATATGACCAAGTTACGACTGTGGGAAGTTGGCTGCCCAAGTAACCCCAACAAGGCCCATAAACTCTTGGTGTTACATCTCCTCGAGTTAGGGTTTTGGTTGTTTAGGGTTTTCTCTTATTGTTCAATAATAAAAATGTCCTTAAGCCTCATTGTAACTTAGTTTAGAGGCATGTAGCCACATCTCTTCTTAGAGATAAACTACAATTGCCCAAGATAGTCTTATTTCCATTCTATTTGTAAGCATACTTCAGTATTTGATATTAATAAAATGAAGTGTTATTTATGCTGTATATCTATATTTATGGTTATATCTATAATTTGTTGCGTTCTTGTTTAAATCTGGATCAGTGGTATAAGAGCGGTATGCTCTTTCTCTATTTTTCTTTCCATGTCCCCAACGAGGTTAGGATATAAGGAGTTAGCGATTGAACTGGTCGAACCTTTGCAAGACTAGCCTCGCAAATCCTGCCGAGCTCCCATGGTGGATGAAAAGAAAGACAAGGGGGTAGGAGATCCTATAAAAATCTTGCTCAAAGAAGCCCTCAAGCAACAAAGGAACGCAATGATGGACAACTTTTCCCAGATCCTTTAGTGGCTACCTAGGGGCGACACATCTAATTCCAGCAGATACTCTGGAAATGCCACACCCTTTAAGGTACAAGTTAACTTTGAAATTCCCATATTTGAGGGTCAGATAGATGTGGATGCCATAGATAAATGGTTAAATATGCTAGAAGAATATTTTTCTGTTCATGATTTTTCCAGTCGGGAAAAGATCACTTTTGCACTTCTCAAATCCACCCTCCACGCCAAGGACTAGTGGGAAACCTATTGCGAGCAGAAGGATTAAAGTACGACATCATTTTTTTAAGCCACACCCACTTGGAATTCATTCTAGGATGCCATCAAGGAGCATTACTACCCCGTCGGAAGCTATGAATATAAATACATAAAGTGGACCACACTGCAGCAGGGAAGGGACCAAGACATGCCAAAGTTTACCAATATTTTTCATACCCTTCACACAAAGTTGGGTATCAAGGATTTTGAGCGACATTTGGTACTCAAATACCCCAAATTCCTACACAAGTACCTCTAGGATGAGATGGAGATCCTGGACATCTCCTTGCTTCGCACGACATACCGATACGTTGTCAATATTGAGCAGAATTTTAAACAAAATAAGCAAGACTTTGGATCTGCAAATTCGAAGAACAAAGGAAAAAGCCAAGGTGGGGTGACCCAAGACAACCCCTCGAAGATGGCAGAAAAGAACACTACCATGAAGTCAAAAAAGGACACAGGAAAGTGGTGTGAGTTCCATAAGAGCCCCACTCACAACACAAGTGAGTGTTGGGCCAAGCAGTCACTGGTTAGTGGTGGCCGAGTTGAAGGCTTCATAATTAGATGAATGTTCTGACCATGAGTCAGGACCTGGCAAGAGGAATGACAAAGGGAAGCAAATTATTGACATGGAGCTCAGTGCCACTGTTGCCACCACCAAGATCTAGAAGAATGAGCCCGAAGATCTAGAGGAGGGGGAGCATCTTTTCCACTCACAAATGTGGGTGAAGGGTTCGCCATTGTAATTCATTGTCGACAGTGGTAGCCAAAAGAACCTCATTTCAGCAGAGGTCGTGAAGCGGTTGGGCCTACTGACCATAGCACACCCACAATCGTACAACATCGGGTGGTTTCACCAAGGACGAGATCTCTGAGTCAGCCAACAGTGCTGCCTTCCAGAAAAAATCAAGCCCTTCATAGATGAGGTATTGTGTGATGTTGCTCCTCTCGACATTTGTATTTTTAGGACAACCATACTTGTGGAAGCGACATGTTGTATATGAGTCTATACCTCATTGTGATTATTTATTTAGGTAATACGTTATACAGGATATCAAAGGTAGCCAATTATACAGGATATCAGAGGTAGCCCCACCTACCACCACCTCTTTGATCTCTGCTAAGACATGCAACACGATCATCTCCTAGACTAGGAAATTTATTTTCTTTCTGCTTCGCTCTCAAAGTAAGGGGAAGATCGTAGCCACATCCATGGCCCCAAGGAATGGTTCCTCCACACAAAAAATGCAGGTGGATATGGTCATGAAAGAATAGAGGGATATCTTCTCCTCACCCATAGGGGTACCGTTGCACTATCAGGTCAAGCATTCGTTCGATCTGACTCTCAGAGCACCTCTACCCAATGGGCTGATATATCGCTACCCCATTATGGAAAATGGCAAGTACAAGCAATGACATGATCAACATCGGGTGCCACACAAGTTTCAGGTGGACGACAAAGTCTGGTTACATTTGTAGAAAGAGCACCTTACGGGAGCCCATCAGAAGCTCAGACCACTCCGATATGGTCCTTACACCATTACCAAGGTTGTGGGAAACAATGATTTGGAGCACAACATCCTCCCATTCCTTTGCTTGCATCGAGTTTTCAATTTGGACCACCCTTGACCATGCTTCCCACCATTACTGGACACATCCGAGATTGCAGAACATCTCACCAAGGACCAGGTTGAACAGAAATTTCCTCACCTCATGGAGGCTCTGCATGCAATGGGGACCATTGCTTCCTAAGGGGGGAGGAATGATCCAGGTGGATATTGGTTTCCACCCTCCTATTCCACATAGACCCCCAAGTCAGTTTCATCTGTTTTCTTAATTGCAACATAATTTACTATTTTTGGCAGTTTTTCGGGTCCTAAACTTCTGGATCGGTTTTGAGGCCCTAAACGACATTTTTTTGGCAAAATTCCTTCATTGATTTCCATGAAAATTGCATCGGTAGCTTTAGTCCCCGGAGAGATATTTCTAGCGAGGTATCATATGTGTCAAACGAAGATAATATGACCAAGTTACGACCCCGGGAAGTTGGTTTCCCAACTAACACCAATGGGGCCCATAAACTCTCGGTGTTACATCTCCTCGGGTTAGGGTTTTGGTTGTTTAGGGTTTTATCTTATTGTTCAATAACAAAAAGGCCCTTGAGCCTCATTGTAACTCAGTTCAGAGGCATGTAGCCACCACATACCTTCTCAGAGATAAGCTACCATCGCTCGAGCTAGTCTTATATCCATTTTGTTTGTAAGCATACTTCAGTATTTGATATTTAATGAAATGAAGTGTTGTTTCTGTTGCATCTATATATTTATGGTTATATCTATAATTTGTTGTGTTCCTGTTTAAATCTTGATCACACAAAGGGGAATGTCAAGGGTCACCCCACAATTTTCTATAAATAAAATCTCATAACTCATAGAAGAGGCTTTCGGGAGCCAAGATTTTGGTTAGGCTTAGGCTTAGAAAAGGCTTGGGAGTATTTTGACGAGCCTTGGATTCTCCACAACGTAGGGCGAGCATATTTCTTTGGAGGAGTAGGTGTTATTGAATTTAATGTTCAACTATTGGGGCTAGTGGCCGTCAATGGTGCATGTATGGATGGAACTTTCACTTATAGTTGGACTATTCTGGTTGCTTTAGCAATATCTATTGTTTAACTTACGCATTTTATTATGAACTACTTTTTATGCAATTGTATGAATCTTGTTGAATGCGTGTTGTTGGATTAACCCGTCACTTTAATTTGTGGACTATTATGCATTTCAGCTTGTGATGTCATTCCACTTGTGTGTTCCTTTCAAGCTGCATACTATTATAGGCTTCTAAGGGGCACACTTACTTTTCCACTCTGTGTGTTAGAACCCCCATACATGTCACTTGACTCGTTGGAAGGTCACACACTTTCTTCATCCCAAATTTATCATACTTATCTCTGTGTGCTACCGCGGTCAAGGCATTACATTACCACCCACTGTTGGGACTCCTACTCCAAACAATCTAAGGTCTAGTTGGGACTTATTACCGGGGAGATCCCCTGAATGTTGGCGGGTCCATCACCATCAACACTTTCCCGATGAATATATTTTTGCAATATCTACTAGAAAACTTTGGTTTTCATATATTGCTAATTTTTTGGCTACATGAAAGTTACCTCCATGACTATCAGTTAGAGAAAAGAAAAAAGTGATCAAAACTAGTGCACCTTATTCTTTGATAGATGGATAATTTTACAGAAATGAGCCTAATTTGATCATCTGAAGATGTTTTTGAGAAGATGAAGTACCTAAAATATTTAAAGCTTGTCATGATGAGCCATGTGGAGGACATTTTGTTGACAAAATAACTGCCTACAAGATCCTTCTTCTGAGATATTATTGGTCATCCATTTTCAAGGATGCCAAATAATATGTCAAAAGATGTGATAGTTGTCAAAGAATGGGGAAGCCTATTCCATTAGATGAAATGCCTCTACAACCACAAGTACTTGTATATCCTTTTGAAAAATGGGATCTAGATTTTCTTGGACCAATAAATCCTCCATTTAAATAGAAAAGGTACATACTTGTTTTCACAGATTATGTTACAAAATGGGTAGAAGCTAAACCTATTTTATTTGCAACTGAAAATGTTGTAGTTACATTTCTTTTTGAGGATATTTTTACTTGTTTTGGTGTTCCAAGAGAAATTGTAATAGATCAAGGTACTCAATTCACATCCAAGTTGGTGAAAAATATCATGGAGCAATATAATATCAAGCATCGAAAATCTACTCCATATCATCCACAAGCCAATGGACAAGTGGAATCCACCAACAAAGTACTTGAAGCAATTATAGCCAGGACTATGCATTTGCATAAGTAAGATTGGGTAGAAAAGCTTCCAGTAGCACTATGGGCACATCTAACCACATGGAGGAACATAATTGGACATACTCCTTAAAACTTGTCTATGGGTCAAGTTTTTCTTCCAAATGAATTCCAAGTGGCGAATTTCAAAACAATTGTTAATTTGGGCCTTGATCTATCAGAAGCTCAAAAACAAAGACTAGCACAATTGGATGAGCTAGATGAGATCCGAAAAGATATTCAAAGAACTAGCATAGTTCAACAACAAATATAAAAATGGCATGAAAAATTTATCAAAGTTAAAAAGTTCAAGAAAGGTGACTAGGCTGTTCTTTTTTATTCCAAATTCAAATATTTTCAAGGGAAATTTCAAACTCATTATCTTGGTCCTTATGAGATTGATACTATTTTTTTTATAATAGAGCAATCAAAATCAAAACTATTGATGATGAACAAGTTACTTTCCTTGTTAATGGTCATTGATTATGATTATATCATAAACCAATAACAAAGCAAGAGTTTGTCAAATGTTTGCAAGAAAATTCTGAATTTAAGTTGGTCAAGAAAGGAGATTATTCTCCTCATTCTCCAAATCAATTGTAATTCTTTTTATCATGTCATATATATATATATATATATATATATATATATATATATATACATATAGATATATAGATATATAATTTTTGTATAAGTATGAAAACCAAAAATGTTGGCATACTTATATAGAAAATATTAAGTGAAAACCAAGGGTTCTTGGCAGTTTAGATTTTCATAATAAGTTCCCTTTTCTTGTCCCTATTTATTTCTATCCTTCTATTTCTAATAAATTTCATGTGGTAAAAAATAATTATGAACACTGGTTTTCTTCATTGATTACCAAAGAAACAACATTAATAAATAATATTTCCTCTTATTAGAGCAACAAAATTTCAAAATAAGTAGCAACATAAGTTATGTCATTCTGCAACTGATCTTCAATTCTGCAACCAAGTCTAAATTATGCATCTACATCAACATCATAAAATCCATAGCAAAGGAATATCAAAGGAACTCACAAGCAAAGGTATGTAGGATGTTTAATTATTTTTCATATAAGAACATTAGGTTTTAATTCATGGGATGATTTTATTAAAGAAAAGCTTGAATTATTAGAAAACCTTATAAAACTGTCCAAAAATCATAACCATTACGTCCCACCATCATCATTACTCATTCGGTCACATCAATTCTGCTTGAAAATCGCATACATCTCACTGATCCTATGAAATCAGATCTAAGAATCGTGAGAAATCATGTGAAAAAGTGTAGTCCTATCACGAAACTAATACTCCGTAAGCAGCTTACTCTGCTATCATTTTACTCAACCTCATCCCATTTCACTCCATTATGAAACCCTCACCATTCAACTCCATTAATTTCGTATCAACTTTCCATCATCCCCGTCGAAAGGAAACATTCGAAGAATGAGACTTTTCTCTACCATGGGTATCATCATCTAGTCTAAACCAAACAAAATGAAGTTTCTTCAAGCATACAAGAGAGTGAGAGACCAATTGTAGTAGGTAGGGTGGGTTAAGTTCTTTGAAAAATTAGACGGGCATGAGATAGAAGTCACAAAATCTTTTGCTCATGCTTTTGATGGGGTCGAGGTAGGAATTGGAGACATCAAGCTTATATTGACAGAGTCTATCATGGCAAAAGCTACAAAATTGCCCAAAAATGGAGAAAGTTGGTTCAAGAATCGAAAAATCAAGGAGAATGTCTGGATAAAATTCCTCAGAGAACCAAGTATGGATATATCCATATTTAAAAATGGAATTACATTTACAACACTAAAATGGAAATGGAGAAATCTATTGTTGGTTATCCAAAATTTTTTAACTTGTGAAGGAAGGTTCAAAACCATGTTTTTCTATCATTCTTGGCTCCTGATGCATTTTATTGATGGAAATGAAATCAATATTTCCTTTTTTCTCCATAGTCTTAGAAATATGGTGTCTAATATACAGAGAGAGTCTAAATCTATTGAAAATTCCCTATATCATCATGGACATATAAAAATTCTCATAGAAGCACATTAAGAAGCTAAGGGAAACAATTGGTAATATTTCGTAGTTCAAAACCATTTTGTATAAATCCAAGAAGAAGAAAAAATAAGGAGGGCTAAAAGAAGTTGGTGAAGGTTAGCATCAAACCCTAACCCTGAAGATAAAATTGAAGAATAAAGTCTAGAACATAATGAAAGGGAGGAACTAGAGGAGCTATTTGAAGGTGACACCCCACTCTCTCAGTAATTTGAAAAATGTAAGCAGAAAAAGGAAAAACAAAGTCTTAGAAAAAATTCCAACTTAGATCCTAAACCACCTGAAGAACATGAAAAACCAAAGAAAAGTAAGCAGGAACAATTTGAAAAAATAGGAAAAGTCAGAGCATTTTAGAGTGAAAAGTAAAGCTAGGAAGAAGTAGAAGAATTTCAAAACTCTCAAATATACAGTATCTAGGAATGATCGATATTGAAGGAGAAGGATACAGGACAACACCTCACACAATGAGCCTGACAAGGAAAACACCAGAAACTGATCTAGTTCAACAATAAATTTATCCTTATGTGGAATCCCTAGAAAAAAGAGTGCAACGGAAGGTAAGCTCCTCTCAAAATCAAGAAAATGCATTCAATGAAACTCTTTTGTTAGACCATAGACTTGAGGATACTATGAAGAAGGGCATATATGAGCTAGAAGTTCTTAATAAACATCTCACACAGGAAAGGGAAGAAACAAAGGTACACAATGAGATATTAATAACTCAGAATGATAACATAGTTTTACATCTCTACCATTGGTATAAGAAAAACAAGAAACTTAAATAAAACAATAACTTACTTAAGAATACGATCAGGGACTTGCAGAGTAAAATTTTGATGACGAGACCAAGGGATAGCTTTAACATTAGAAAGAGAAAATAAAGCACTAATCTAGATGTGCTTGCACAGGCTTCATAAATCATACATTAAAGAAGAAAGAAGAATAATTTTTGAAATTTTGTTGCATGAGGACATGCAAGTCCTTTGGTGTGGGGGAATGTTGAAGTTTGAAATTGTTTTCTTTTTTACTACCTCTTTCCCTCTCCTTTATCTTTTTGTGACCATTTTTGTAGAAGTCTCAACATACTCAAGGTTATTTTAGCTTATAAAAGGTACTAATCATCCATGTTTTAGAATCTATGTTTCTTTATGAATTATAATGAAAACATATCTACAATTACAGAATCTTGATCATTCCATAGCTAATTTTGAATTCCATATCCATATCCATGATTAGACAAGTTGCAATGCATCAATAAAGGGGTAAAAGGTATTTGAATATGAAAATCGTTCACTACATGGACGACCACCTATTGGCATGACTTAGTAGGCTACAGAGTAATGAGATCTAATAGTCAAACTCAAAGTCAAACTCTAAGTATGATGGTGCAATGGTCAAGCTAAGATAAGCACGAGATCACAATGACATTAGAAAAGCATGCAACATACTTGTTCAATCACGAGCATATGATTCGAGAAGAATACCTCATGATTTTCTTTTTCAGTAGAAAATGATGAGGAGATAAAGCTCTAATTTAAATCTATTTCCTAGGTCGGAAAACAGTTTCGTTTCTTATCGGCATAGAACTCTGAATTAGTTTTAATGAAAATTGTATAAAATCCATAAGGTGAAACCCAAAAGATAGTTCAGAAATTAAAGTATGTTGTAGTTTATTTCTAGTGTTGTGAAATTCTATTTAAAATTAATAAAATCCTCTATTTTCAATGCGTGGTTGAGCAATTAGTTAACTAGTGATAGACTTACACTCACGGGAGGGCTCCCTGGCAAGTTCTAAGGATAGTTAGTTTTGTTCCTATTTTAATTTACTCATAGTGTAGTAGTTTCATTACTGAGTTATGTTTTAATTCTCCCATAATATGGTACTTTTATGAATTTTTTCTCCTTGAATAGTTTTGGTTTAATCCTTTGTTGTTTTGATTTCAAAGCGTTCATAAAAAAGAAATACAAAAAACATTTGATTTTCATATGCAATTTCCTTGCAGAAATTTTGTTTTATTACTTAATTAATTTCGTAGATGGTGAAAGAAATATCTTTTAGAATTAATTTCGCACATCATTAATAATTTGGATTTACAAGTTCTCATTTGATTTTTGCTTATGTGAGTAGTTTTATTAGCATTTTTTTTCTGCAACTGTAGTTAATTTATTTTCTTTCTGCAATTAGAAATTAAGTTTTCTTTATTCAATTTCCTTTTGTGCAACTAGTGTAGAGGTTCTTTTATGCAAAGTAGTGTTCTCAATCCTGCAAGTAGCATTAAAACCCTTTTCCTGCAATCTAGGTTTAGCATTTCCTTTTATGCAAATAGAAATAGGTTTTGAATTCTGCAATTAAAAATGGATTTTCAATTCTTCAAGCAATAAATTTCAATTCAATTAAGTATCTGGGTTTTTGATGTAACTTTGAATAGAAGGAAATTGTGCATGATTACTCTCTAAATCTAGTTTAAATATTTTTCCATTCTTAGGATTATTTCATACTTAGAATAATTAATCCACAGATAAAACTCCTAACATATATGGTGCACATACACTTCATAAGTACATGAACCTTGGTTGACAATTAATGAAGTAATTTAACAACAATTATATTACCCAATAGGTTTCATGAAGTTCTGGGTAGTGGCTTGAGTCTTGGCCCTGAGAAGGTGGCACAGAATCTGGGGTCTTTGGCTTAGCACTATTTGGAAAAGTCCATAGTCACTAGCATGCCCTTTCTATGGGAGTGACTGGAGGGATTTGGTCACATGCATGCCTTGTCATGGGATAAACTAAGGCTATAGGACAATAAAAACGTAAGTTATCTCAAGGGTTAAGCTCTTGGAAGGGTTGGTTACCTCCTAAAGGGCTTGTAGCTCCTGGGGAAGGTCAGTTTGGTTGAGTTTTTTTGGTTCCACTTCCTTAACTGTACTTGGGTAGTTGAATCGCATCATAGTAACCTCTCATCACATGTTTACCCCAATGGACTAGTTTCTTGGGTAAATGTGGGAGGAGGGTGTTACACCTATCTAGAGGTTGTAGATGTGACCAAAATATTCCTCTTCTTCTAAGGGTGAATCATAAGGAAGAAAAAATTCTCAGTCTGGGAAATGATCTTACTGCATTGTTTAGCAGCGATCAAAGAAAGGGCGGTAGATGGTGCTACCTCTAGTATCATGTACAATTTCTAACTCAAAGTAATAATAATAGAATGAGGCCTAGATTCATATACATCATGATTCTCCCATTGGTGTGGCTGGCCTAATAAAACATCACAAACTTCCAGAGGGGAAACACCGCACAATACCTCATCTACAAAGGGCTTGATGCTATAAGGTAGGCGACATTTCCTGCTGACACAGAGATCTCGCCCTTGGTTAGGTCACCTGATGGTGTATGACTATGGGTGAAACATTATTGGCAGCTTCAATCTCTTAAAAATCTCGATGGAGATAAGGTTCTTCTAGCTCCCACTCTAAACGATGAACTGCAGTGAAAAACCATTTACCCATATCTACGAGTGGAAGAGGCACTCCCCCTCCTCTAGATCCTTAGGTTTTTCCTTTTGGAGCTTGGAGGTGGCTACCATCGTAGTGGGTTTAGTGTAAATGATCTACTTTCCCTTGTCGATTCCCTTATCAATTTCCAACATGGATTCAATGCATGCATCCATCTCTGAGTCTTTCATCTCGACCACCAGCACCTTCTTCGCGCAACATATTTTCGTGTTGTGATTGTGATTTTTATGGAACTCACACCACTTGTCAGTGTCTTTCTTCACCTTCCCATTATTCTTGGCTTGCAACTTTGAGTAGTTGTCCCGGGGGTTCACAACCTGACTTTTCCCTTTTATTTTTGGCTTAGGGGTTCCTTTGCTCTAATTTGGGTTCACAGATCCAAAGTATCACTTCTTCTGCTTGAATTTCTACTCAATCTTGGTAGCATATTGATATCTTGCACCAAGTGAGGAGATGTCCAGGAACTCCATTTACTCCTGAATGTATTTGTGCAAACAATTGTGGTACTTGAGAACCATATGTTTCTTAGAATATTTTATACCCAACTTTGTGTGCAGGGTATAGAAAAGATTCATCAACTCTTTCACATCTTGATCCCTTTGCTACCACAGTGTAGTCCATTGTATGTACTTGTCCTCATAGCTCCCCATAGGATAATATTTTTCCTTGATGGTATCTCGGAAATAATCCCAAGTGGGTACGGTGGAAAATAGTGAGGGTTATCTCTCGTCCCTTTGTTCATAGTAGGTTTCCCACCAATCCTTGACATGGGGGGTGGATTTGAGGAGTGCAAAAGTAATCGCTTCCCTATTGGAAAAATCATGAACCAAAAAATATCCTTCCAACAGATTTAAAAATCTATCTATGACGTCTGCATCTATTTGGCCTTCAAGTATGGGAATGTCAAAGTTGACTTGTACCTTGAAGGGAGTGGTGCCTCCAGAGTAGTTGTTGGATCTAGGAAAACTTATCCATCATTGCGTTCCTTTGTCACTCGAGGGCTTCTTTGAGCAATATTTTGAAGGGATCTCCTATGCCCTCATATTTCTTTTCTTATACCATGGGAGGCATCAGGGTTTGCGAGGTTGGTCTTGCAAAGGTTCAACGAGTTCGAGCCCTAACTCCTTATACCCTGACTTTGTTGGAGACATGCAAAGACAAATACAGAAAAAGAAAACCCCTTTGATACCACTGATCCGAACTTATGTAGGAACACAACATAATACAAATATAAACATGAAAACTAATATGCAGTAGAAATAAATCTTTATTTCATTAATATCAAACAACTGAAATATGCTTACATATAGAATGTAAATAAACTAGCTCGGGTGATGGTAACTTATCTTTGAAAAGAGATGCGGTGGCTACATGCCTCTTAACTGTGTTACAATGAGGCTTAAGGGCATTTTTATTATTGAACAACAAAGGAAAATCCTAAATGACCAAAATCCTAACCCTAGGAGATGGAACACCAAGAGTTTGTGGGCCCCGTTGGGGTTAGTTGGGTAGCCAACTTCCTGGGTTCATAACTTGTTCATATGATATATGTTTGGTACGTACGATGCCTCATTAAAAATATATATCTGAGTACTATAGGATTTGTGCAGGGCCCTACAAATTCATATGCGCTTGCTACGGACTTCAAAAAAATGCCTTTTAGGGGGCCAAAACAACTCCATAAGTTCAGGACCTAAAAAAAATGCTAAAAGTAGTAAATTTTGCTATAATCAAGGAAAATACTGAAATTGACTGGAGGTCTAGCTGGAATAGGTAGGTGGCCACCAATATCCACCTAGATCATAAAACAATATTTAGCACCAATATAAAACAATGTGAAAATTTAAATATATTTGTGGTAGGTGGCCACAAATATATCAATAATTAGCATCAATATAAAACAATGTGAAAATTTAAATATATTTACTTGTGCAACTTGCACAAAAGAGAGAAGGTATTGCATGTTAGAAAAAGAGTTTGTAAGAAAATGAGTCTTCTAACCAAACTATAGTTTTTCTTAGATAAATAAAATTATCAGCTTGGAAACCCTGGAAACCTCTCAAAGATGAACCTTCATTTAATTAAATTATGCTATGAAGATAATCTTGTGGAAAAACCCCAACATGATCTAGTTTAGGGATCATATCAAGATCATGAGGTCCTGGCATAACCATCAGCAAGATATAAAATGCCTCTTTTTCTTGATAGATTTCTAAACCTTGAATTGTTGTATGATTGAATTTTGATGACTTAGTTAGATCAATAGACACATGTGGACAGCCATCATCAGTTGTATCAATGAGATTATTATTAACTAAGTGGTAGTTGTTAGAAGCATTGGTTTGATCAAATGTTTCAATATCACCAGAATTTTTGTTCAAAACACAAGATTCTTCTTTTCTCATAACTGGAGATAAATCAATTAGAGGGATTTCATGAATGGCCTGAGCTAAAGAGTTATCTTCTTCCAATGTTTAAGATTGCAAACCATAAGAGAGATGGGAAACAATTCCATTCTTTTCCTCTTCCAAATGTGGGACCATATTTCCTTGTGTTTGCTTAAAATCCCATTCATTAGAATGAGAGTCTAGAGGATTTAAAATGTTTTCAAGTGTAGTAGATCCATAACACATGTTCAGATACAAGGAGTAGTGAATTAAGGAATAAGAACCATGAATTCCCATAAGAAAATATTATATAATCAAATCTGATTCCAAATCTAGTTTTTGCATTCATGTCTTCTTAAGTAATAAACAAATTAACATTCATGTTATGCTCTATGGAATTAGTTAAAATTTTAGTGTTATCCAAGATAAGCTATTGGTCATAGCAAGGAGGTAAAGCACATATCACATCATGAGGAGTTTCAGGGATGGTTCCTGATGGAAGATTAATGGAATCAGTTTGAATTTCAGGAGCATGATGAGAAAGAAATGGTTTACCAATTTTAGTTTCAACTTGTCCCTCTTCAAAAAGAATTATCATAGTTTCTAAAGAAAGACAACTTCACTCTTTTCATGCAAAATTTATTTATTACCTAGAAAACCGATAACAAAAATTTCATTGTCAGTGTAACACCCTCCTCACACACCCACCCAAGTAACCATGCCAACTGGGGTAAACATCAGACAAGAGGCTACTATGATCATATTCAACCTCCTAGGTGACCTTAAGGAAGTGGAATCAATGGAACATCACACCTAGTCATCCAACATCATCAACAAAACCCTCAGAAGACACGTTATCCACTTAGATGGCTTGTCCCTAGGACCCACTGTTGTTCTGGACCTCTGAGGCCATATTCGCTCTCATGCTATGGGCAAGGGAGTGACCAAAGACCTAAAGTCGCTCTCATAGGCCTGCATGCCAGTGAATGTGGACCAAACTTTCTAGTTATGTGCCAGTGACCCCGAGATTTAGGCCACTTTTTCAGGCCTAGAGCCCAGGCCACTTCCCAGAATGGAATGAAAGATTGAAATCAATAAAAGTATAGGGAAACAATGATGCAAAAGAAATAAGCTCAACAAGACCTTAACCAAACCCATATTAGCCATGACAGACATTTTGTCAAACATATCATCAACATGTAACCTATAGGTGTAAACAACATAATTAAGTGTAGGGATCTCATACTTATATGAGAATTGCTATAAACCATTGTTTTCTCATGTAATTTTCTGCATATTCATCTATTAGGTCGTAAACACATTATCCATTCATGTACAAGTAAAAACATGCTGAGAGCCATACATAGCTGTTGTCACAAAATGTACATATACCCAGCATAATAAGAACGTAAATACCATAAACATACCAGACATCAAAATCCATATATACATCAATACATTTGCACATGAAAATCAAGGGAATAACTTTCTCATTAATACATGAAATGAACCAACCGGAGATGGGACTACCACGTTCCACCCTACCATAGAATGGCTGAGCCAAATCTCTCTTCAGCCATTCACCCCCGTACCATATTCCAAGCAAGAATGTGGGACTCAAACCAAAAGAACTCAACCATGGCATACTAAGGCTAAACCACCTCACCCTCATCAATAGAAACCAACCTTTACCATAATCCATCCTAGATCACTAGGCCAACATAATGAACACATCATAATAGGATTTACCATGATTTCCACCTGATCACTAGGCCAAACAAGCATGGATGCCATTGGGTTTCTCCACCTACACCGTGAGGAATTTCCCTGTCTCCTGGTCTCTCACGCTTTACCACAATCCAAACCTATATCACTAGGCCCTAAACTGAGACCCCAATATCTCAGGCTTTACCACAATCCTCACCAGATCATTAGGCCCTAAACCGAGACCCACTCTCTAGGATTTACTACATATCCCAAACCTGGGATTACTAGGCCCAATGGAGAATAAACCACCTCTTGGATTTACTGTATATCCTGCCATTCACCAACAAGGATTCCTAGGCCCACCGAGGTAACACAAAATCCAACTTTACCAAAACCCACAATCTAGTTCAAGGATTAATAGGCCATGTGTTCTATCATTTCAAAGATCCACCTCACTCAGCTTTGAAACCATCCAACAATCTAGCTCAACCAAACCTGAGAACCCCATCACACCATGACTATCCGGAAATGCAAAGGCTAGGCTAAAAACACTGTCACACCTGGAAAAACCCATGCCATGATAGAAAATAACCACACGCAATACCATGCATGCCAGATCTAGCAAGGAAAATACACATGCAAGTCGACACCTACAATGAAGCCTGTTGTAGCTGCTTGATCCTACCTTTCCCTGCTTGATCTTTGCTTCCTCTTGCCTTCTTTGCCTTTCTTAATCCCATGCATAACCATAGAAAAAGCTTGAGTCAAGAGATTACACTGAATAAGAGCTTAACATTGAAAGAAGAAGCTGCCAACTGATCCTCAGAAGTCTTTTTATGAATGAGGCCTCTATTTTCTTCATTTTCCATTATTTTCCTTCATTTTCTTCCTCACATGAAACCTGCGACCTTTCACCTTCCTTTTTCTCCTAATTTCCATTATTTTAAAAAATAGTGCCAAAAATGGCATTTTTCCTTTCCAAAGCCTTAGCCGTTGCCTTTTCCAATTTCCTTAGCCATAAACAACCAAATGAACACCCCCTAAGATGTCTTGCCCAACATTCAACTTGGAATAAGTGTCCCATTCATCCGTGGTTATTATTTTTAACTTTTATTACATGGAATTTTCACCAAGGCTGTTACGGTCAGCATAAGAGATCAGTTCATTGGGTAATGAAGATGAAGAAGGATGAGAAATATTACAGGTGAGAATCTCCTCCTTCGAGGTCTGAGATTCTCCTTGCAGCACATATGAAAAAGAGACAAAAGTTGGCATAACAAAAGTAGGGATAAGGTTTGGCTGATTTGCAACATGTGTATCATTAGAACCATTTTGTGATTGATTTTCAATATTTAGTCTAGATTTAGATTATTCAGAGAAAGGTAAACCAATCATAAAAAAATTTCATGCAAATAATTATAATCTACATCTCTCTCAGGAAATATTTAATGAAGATTATTAAATCTATATGAAAAATCATCCAATGATTAATATGGTTGCATTCTAAGATTATTGATATTTTTAGATAATTTCTTAGGACTATATCCTTCAAAAGTCTATACAAACTCATCCATGATTTGTTCAAAACAATAGATAAATGTAGGTGAAAAAGTTTGACACCAGGATTTGACGTGGCCTTCAATTGTGAGAGTGAAAATTTTGCATATGAGAAATTCATGAGAAACATGATTCGAAATGAAACTTTCAAGGATTGATAGATATGTTCAGATGCAAACATTTCACCCTTACCATCAAACTTATTCTTTTACAAGTGATTAGCTATCTTGATAGGAATTTTGAAACCTACTATTCCAGAAACACATTTCCAAATAGGGGTTTGGGAAGGAGCCATTTAAAAATAAACATTAATTTGTGGTCCTCCCAAGGTTAGATTGTCACCTTCCCTCCTTCTAGCACCAAAATCATTGATGAAGAGAAATGTACCGCCAATAGTAAGGGGATCTCCTTGGTGCAATGTTCAAATTAGATCTCACACCATTTGGCGTAGGAGTCCCATCTAGTATGTGGGTCTGATTGACACCATGTTTATTTCCTCTTGGCTCTCAAATGAAAAGATGTTAATATCAGGGATAGTATGAAATACTTGGAGAGTGGGGATGAATCATCCCATAAATGATAAGCTTGAAGTTTAAGGTACATGAATAGAACAACAAAACAATAAGTCCAAGTACATATCGAGAGGAATTTGTGAGCTAAAACCATCTAAGACATACAAGGATAAGAAAGTACTAGAAGTTAATTGCAAATTAGTTCATGATTGGTTACTAGTATTAGCATGGAATGAAAGAGCAAAGAGAAAAGATTATAAAAAAAAATGATCAATAAGCCATGAACTAGTTCATCAACATACAACTCATGTGAAAGCAAACATACACCCATAACATGATTACTAGATAGCCCTTATAACCATTAGAGGAGTGCACGAGAATCTATGCCAAGAGTGAAGAGTTTCTCATTAATTATGCTACAACTTTGAGTACATGTACCATAGGTTCATAAAAATACAATAGTGGAAGGCATACTGCTTGTATCATCTCCAAAATAAGTCCCCTAACCTAAACAAAACCCAATCTATAATTACCAAGAGCAAGAGTGCTCACAACTACCTATGTGCCAAAAGGCTTAGTGCTAAAAGCCTCCTTACCTTAGAGGCATGAGGATATTTTTATAAAATGGGTAGGTGACTCTTCACCTTCCTCATGACCTTTCAACTACCTTGTGACTTCTTCTATTCCTAACAAACTTTACAATGCATATTCACTTTCACATGATTTTACCATTTTCATAATTATAACAAAATAATGTAATAAAATTAATGTTATGAATGAGGTCATTCATTGTGTTGTTTCTCCCTCACCATTCAAGTGTTTGCTTCACTTCTACAACTTAACCGCCTTGACCAAACTCTATCATGCAACATTTTGTATAGTTCTTTAATAGAAAATGCACACATTTCCTCCTTTTAACAACGCTTTCAAGTTCCTTAGTTATTGTGAAAGTCTTGATTGAGATGTATGGTCCCTTCATGAAAAGCTTAATCTAAGCTTCCTTGAAGACACCTTGTCTATCAATAAATTGAACAAATTAGCATGGTTTCATAGAGATATCTCATAATTGTTGTCCTTTTGTGGTGAAGGTGGTAACAAGAATCCACAAGCTCTTTGTCTTGAATGGATATTTTCATATTGTGAGAAACCTTCATATATAACTCATTCTCAGTATGTAATAAGAAAATATGAGTTGAAATCCTTTGTTAGTGGAATTTTTGCATAAGTTGTAAGCATCTAATATTGCATGAAATGTTTGACAACAATATGTTGGACCCTTGGAATCAATTGAAATGGTGACATTAAGACATTTGCAGCCTTTGTGTACACCTTCCTTTTTATTTTAACTAGATGGACAAACAATATGATTGAGTCTTTTGTGTCCTCAATTGGATTTCAATGTCATTCAAAACTCTAGCGAACAACCAAGAAACGTTCTTTGATTGTTGTGTCATTGATGACAATGTGTTGACAAAAAATTTCATCATCGTTTTAGGATCCTTAGTGGTCATTGACCAGTGTGAGATCATTGTTGATATCAACTGATTTGAGGCATTTTATGAATAAATATCATCCTAGATCATATATTTGATTTATCAATATAAGAAGTCTTATAAGAGCAACCATCAATGGGAAAATATATGGATATAAACCACTCAGGTTTGATTCCTTTATTGGATTTGGTGAAGAGTCGACGTGCAACATATGCAACATTTTCCCTGTAATAAGTTATGTCTAAGATGGAAACCTTTCACATCAAAAATATCCACTAGCAAAGTCTTTGTCTCTGAAACTTGCTCAACAATATGACCTTCTTCTTGTATGACAAATAACAATGTATACTTAGCATAGGTTGGAAGCTTAAGTGCATTGGTTAAAATGGATAACATAATTATTTCCCTTTTCTTTCGCCAAACCTTATTGAATAAATTATCTTGGACTGAAATATGCATGCTTGATGAATTCAAAATATAACTCAAAAATGGGTTGAGGAAGTTTCCATCAAAATAAAAAACTTCTTTAAGATGTAAAATGCTATCCATAAATTATTCAAAAAACATTCATTGAGGTGTATTGTTTATGCAGAGGACTAGATCCATTTTTCCATGAGGATGTCTCCTCACCCTAGAGAAAGTTATAAAGTTGTTGGATGCATTTTATTGTTGTTGTCGAAATATCTTGAACAAGGCTTCCTATTGCCACTATAATACATAGTATGGTTGGTTGAAATTGTATGAGATTAACACCTTGCATTCTATTCTTTCATACCACTTTTCTTTTGGTAATTCCAGACACAAGGGGTGTCAAAGCATTCAGGCATTTCACATGCATTTTAATATGAACAATTGATCCTTAAGGTGTGAAAAATAAAAGGACTCCAACATATAATTTTTTTGAAAGTTGGAGTGTAAGGAAAAGTATTGAATCTACTTCAGTTTTCATAGAACAGGAAACATGAAGTGAAGAATTATCCAAACCCACAATTCCATGGAAAATCCTTATCATGCAAGATCAACATTGATCTAGTTGGCAAGAAATGTTACTCCATTGTCCAATAATACCCCACCACCAGATATTTGTATTCTAATTTTTTTTTAGAATACAAATATAGAATCTAATCTCATAATTATTAAGACAACACAACTATATTAATAAATGTGGTTGATATAGATCCATAGGCCTATATCAACTACATGCACAACCACATTAATAAATATGGTTGATATATCAAACCACATCACTAATTATTAGATGTATGGTAGAAAGTTTTAATATAATATTCATATAATTTATATATAACTATATAATTAATTTCAAGTTATATTATATAGAATTATAATTATATTAATATTAATTATTTATAATTATAATATTAGTATATGGTTTTATTATTGAATTTTAGTATTGGGTTTTAGTACAAGGTTTTAATATAAGTAAGGATAAGTTAAGTATTCAACTAAGTTTCAATTGACATTGAAAACTTGTATTAAACTCTTATATTAAACCCTAATATTCTACCTCGTAAAATGAAAGAAAATCATTCAATCCCTTTAAGAAATGGGATATGTATCTGTTGACGATGATGGACCCACCAACATTAAGGGGGTCTCCCCAATAAGAAGTCCCAACTAGACCTCAGACCATTTAGAGTATGAATCCCAACAATGGGTAGTAATGTAATGTCTTGACCGCATTAGCGCGCAAAGATAAGTATGATAACTTTCGGTTGAAGCAAGTGTGTGATCTTGCGGTGAGTCAAGTGAGATGCATGGGGGTTCTAACACATAGAGAGGAAATGGAAGTGTGCCCCTTAGAAGCCTATAATAGTATGCAACCTAAAAGGAACACACAAACATAATGACATTATAAGCTAAAATGTGGAACAATCCACAAATTAAAGTGACAGGCAATCCAACAACACACATTCAACAAGATTCATACAATTGCATACAAATTAGTTCATAAGAAAATGCGTAAGTTAAACAACATATATTGCTAAAGAAACTAGGATAGTTCAACTACAATAACAACATATGCATGAAAGCGTGTTGGCTCTGTTATTATTATCATAAGTGAAATTTCCATCCATACATACACCATTGACAACCACTAGCCTCAATAGTGGAACATTATAGTCAAGAACACTTGCTCCTCCAATGAATTATACTCGCTCTACATTGTGGAGAAGCCAAAGCTCGTCATAATACTCCCAAGTCTTTTCTAAGCTTAAGCCTAGCCAAAAGCTTTGCTCCCAAACCTAAAAGCGTGTTCTATGAGTTATGAGGTTCTATTTATAACAAAGGGTGGGGTGAACCTTGACATTTCCCTTTGTGACTCTTTGACTACCCTCATGACTCTTCAACACCTTTACAAATAACTCATTACGTTACATAGTGATTATTCACATTCCACTAATGACACTTGGAATTTCACTTACAACATATTTATAAATAATATACATTTTCCACATGTACCCATGAGAGAGAAAATAGGCTAGAGGTAGCCTAATAAGACAAAACACTATGACTCCGAAGTTTGGGGAAAGGCAAACTTGGCAACCTCCACTTGATGCTTCTTGGTCAAATACTAATGCCAAGCTTGGTATCGTGCAACGATGTCCCCAAATTGTTTGATGGTGTCTTTCTGATAACAGACCCTTGCCTCCATAGCTTTTAGGTATATGGTCTTGGAACCTTTTTCCAACTCATCCTGAAGCATGTACAACATGGTGTTGACCATGAAAGGACCGCCAATGTATTTCTGCATGTTTTGTGTGTTGAGCTCCAAGTCATCCCTAGTGGCCTCTCGCCTTAGTTTCTTCATGTTTTGTGCGTTGAGCTCCAAGTCATCCCTGGTGGCCTCTCGCCTTAGTTTCTCCATGTACTTATCGATCTCTAGCCGAACTTGGTTCTTGTGCTTAGCTTCAGTGAGGGAACCGATTGACGGGATCTTGTGGGTTCTTACCACGACATCCAAACTCTTATACAATTGTGCATATGAAGCATGTATGTTGCTGACGAATGGGGTGAGATGCTCATAGTTATGGATCAACATCCAAACCTTTGCATTGTCTAACTTTGCCTGTGACTTCATCATCTTCGGTAAGTAAAAAGCGGGGCCCCTTTGTACCGCACTGTCCACTCTTGCACATGGGTGATGGCAACATGAATGTCCCTGAGGTTTTGAACCAACTTTTTTCTCCACTATTGTAAGCCATGCACGATGATGAATTTGTCATAGAGCTTCTGCACAATAGTCTCAAGTGTTGATACTTCAACAAGTATCGCTTTCCTCATCTCTGCCATAATTGCAGAATGCGCTCTACTCTTTGGATTGTTTTTCCTATTTCCTAGTTGCTTGCAAGTTCTTTTCCATTTGTTCATTCTCAGCTAACATGAACTTGACATTTGAGCTCATGGCTCCTGCATAGGCCAAGGTGGCATCGACAATGGAAACTAGATGCTTTCTGACATCTGGCACTATCACCATTTCCTTCATGAATGTAGGTGATGCGTGATCATCTGAGAATTTCTTTCTTCGTGCTTGTACAATCTTCTTCTGGAACTCGTCAAATGATAGATTGTATACATCCATCACTAGATCATCATCAAGGAGAACAACCTCTCCTTGCTCACTTGGGGCTGGTTCTGACATTGGAGGTGGTGGTGATTGAGAGGCAACCTTGGGTTCTTTCGACATGAGGCCAATTTCTTAATCCTATGGCTCCTGCGTGAGCTCCATGTCTGTCACTTCGATCAGTTATTCAATCTGTTGAGCAAGCTCTTGATCCCGCATTTGTTCACCATCTTATTTGACTGACATATGTTCTGACTCCTCAAGCTATATGGGCATTGTTTTCTTTGTCATCGTACCTTACCTTTCTTCTTATTCTTGTTTCTACTTCTCGTCCTTCTCTCTCCTTCTCATCTCTTTCTCTTCCTTCAACTTCTTCTTTATTTCCTGCAAATTTTGTTCTGCTTCCTCCAACCTTTTCTTTTCTCTCTTCCTTTACTCTACTCTCTTTAGTTGTTGCTCCCTCTTTGCCTCTGCTACCAAAGCTTCTTTTTCAGTGATGGGATCTACTCTCATCTTGTATATTTGTTTTTTTTTTTGGGTTCTCGACAATCTTCTTCTTTCCCTTGTCCTGCGCTAGATTGTTGCTCATTGTTATTGTTGTTGTTGCTTATTGCGCTACTACTGCCTGTAGAGCAGCTTTCCAATTTATGGCTATACCAACCGGCTCATGGAGTTGGAAGTCATTGTAACACTACGTCCAAGGGTCCTTCTCGTGCCAATGAAATGTCCCGTGGATCCATGGATAGTACACCTTTTGCACAATGGTTATTGCAAATACCATGGGGATCATACAGATTAAAGTCTTTGGTGTCAAACTCCAACTTTACTATTTCCTTAGCTTCAACATTTGCATCCTTCAACCTCTTAATATCATACAATCCAATCTGCAAAGGAAGAGCGGATCATGGTGCCTTATTCCTCCTATGCAACCCTGTGGAGATGTGATATGAGACCTCTTGCATGAACAAATTTTCTGTGGCATACCTTGGTAGAACATGCGAAGGCTTCTCTGCGCCAAACACCCTGATGAAGGTGCCACTGAGTGAGGCATACCAATTTGCAATGTAAAGTATTACCTCCATCGCCTCTTGGGACATGCAAGGTGGATCTTGCCCAAATATCAACTTGTACAACATGATGATGAAATGGTCAGTCAGCCTTGCCATAACTCCTCAATAATTGCAATTGGAAAGAAACTTCCAATAAATGTTGAGGGCAATCTCTTTTGGTATCCATGTCCATCTCATGCCAGGAAACTAATGTTGGGAACGGATTGCATCAAGTAAATAAGCGGACGTATAGAATCTCACTTGCTCATCCTTGGGAAGATTCCATGCATTAGTCACATGGACTTTCAAGTAAAGAGCCAACAAATCTGACCAGTTGAATGGCCTTCCATCATTCACCAATTGGTCCAAGATAACCACCCATCCTTTAGGAAAGGTCTTCGTTCTCTCTTGACTGTATAATCGACATGCAAAGATGATCAAGAATTGGTAAGCCTTCCTAAGATACTTTGTCTTGTAAACATGATTGAGTGTTATTTTGAAATTTGATGGCTCTTTCACCCAACACTTGAAAATATATCTGGTGTCACAAAGCTATGGGTGGCATAGAAAAGTGTGTCCATGCGGTTCACTGGCTAAGGTAAATGATACATCTACTAATAGTTCTACTCCCTGAAGGTGGCAAGATTTACCTCGTTGGCACTTCTCAATGTCATAGTCTCTAGATCTGTGTGTGAGACAATCTAGCGGATGATGTTCACACATGGGAAGGCAGGGTACCTACATGTAACCTTGTATAAGAATGATTGTTGGATATTGATATAAACCTACCGATCTTCTAAGTCTTCCTTGAAGTCCTCTACAAAGGTATCCTTGATTTGCTGCCATGTCAACTTCATGCCCTTCTCGATGAACAACTGAGTGTCTGAATAAACTGGAAAGTTCACTGACACCTGCTCAACTGCTTCTCCAATACTTCTCTCGACAATATCCTTTGATGTAGCTCTCTTAGAGGCCATGCTAACTATTACTGCTAGAGATTTTTTCAGCAATTATTGTACTTGGAGACAGAAAGGAAACTCATGGCATACAAATGTTAGCTTGAAACAAAAGCAACTTTAAGAATAGACAGAGTAATAAATTGGGCTAATGCTGGGAGGGATTGCGCAATCCTAGTTCACAGAGGTGACTAGATTCCTATTGGAATTGCACATTACGCAATCCAAACAATCAATGGGGAAGTCTTGCTAACAAGAACTGCACAATGCGTAGTTCAGTCTAGGCACATGCTAAGAGAGACTGCGTATTACAAGGTCTCAGCGGCCAAGGCTTGAGGTTGGCTCCCATAACTGCACAGTGTGTAGTTGGGGCCAGGCCTGGGAAACCTCTGCGAAATTCTAGATGCCATGGTTGAGGCCTTGAGCTCTAGAAATGTGTAGCACATGCCAGGAAAATGAGATCCGAGCCAAGGAAGCCCAGATCTACCCAAGGAGAGTAACAAACCAAACAAATCTGAACAATAATGGGATGCCAAATGCAAATATAAGTAAATTATTATGCCTGCAAGTGAAATAAGTGCAAGAACCAATCAAACTAAAGGAAAACAAAGCATGTTGAGAGAGTCACCACAACGGCGACCATTAGTGCAAAAATTGGGCAATGCATGCGACACTTGGGAATTGCAATGAAAAACTTAAAACAACACTTCTAGAAGCTAAAACAAGTTAAAAAGCCATCGTTCATTAAAAAAAATGAGTGAAACAACACTATCACAAGTTAAACAAACAAAGGTGACAGAAAAAACGAAAAAAGGCTAGAAAAGCAAGACTTACACAGAAAAGCAACGAAGATTGCACAAAGGTTCCTTGATCTCCTCAAGAATGCCAGAGTTCCAAGATCAAATGTGAAAATGAGCTCTGGTGACATTGATTAAATAAATTTGGTCGATTTAGGGTTTATGACTTGAAGGCCAAAAATCAGGGAAAAAGTGACACTTGGCGACAATTTCCAAAATAACTCAAGTGCCTCCTTAGCACTGCTAAAAATAGATCCCTATTTTCTAGGGATGCTTTTTCAATTTTTGTTTTTTTCTCTTTTCTGGAAAAAGTTGCCACGCATTGTGCAAATAGATTGCGTAGTTCTAGGAAGGACTAGGCAACTCATTGGCTCATGCACTGAGCAACTTCTAAGGAAGAAGCTTATGCACAATTTCTAGGCTGAGTGGCCCTGGGTTGCCTCTCATGCTCTATGTAGTTTCCCATCTGAAGGATGGATGTCAACTAGCTCTGTGCAATTTTGGAGTTGAAGGCTCACTGTCAGCTTGGACTGCACAATTCCTGAGGGCAAGGATGGTTGCCCTCAACGATTGAGTAGTTCACTAAGGCATGCCTGGAACCAAGTGAAAACCAATTCAATAGATCGACTTGTGGGTTAGATAGTAAACCAAGTAAGAACACACAATCCATAATGAAAATAATGAAGCTCAATCAAAGCACAAGTACCTGGGTTATTGCAAGATGAGCTGTTGTGATTTAGTAGGGAGGCTCCAAAACAAAGCATACGAAAAATTTTGGAGGTTGGTTGTAACCACTACAACATTGGTGATACACTGTAGAACTCTAGCTCTCTGTATGGACCTTGTCTCATTGTAAAGTGAGTCTAACTCTTCTAGAAGTATTGTTTGATTATTCGATTGTCATAGCTTCTTCACTAGCTTGAGTTAAATATGTAGTCCCTACCAATCTCTTTATTGGAAGCACACATACCAAGCCAAGTCAACTGAGTTGTTTCAATAGGGGATGAGAGGTATATTGATGCATAAGTAATATATACATAGTTTGAGTTTCATCTATGGTGTTTCTCCACTGTGAGCATGCCTGGACAGTACCTCAATGGACTCACTTTAGGAGCCCAAGCATTGCTCCACTGCCAGTGAGCCTAGACAGTACCCCGATGAAGTTACTTGCTTCACCTCTCTGTGTAAGAAGCCTTTCTCTTCTTTCACCTTTATTTTTTTTCATTTTTTATTGACTGTGCATAGGCACTTATTTATTTCATGAGGCAGAAGAGGGGTCCCGACTTATTGAGAGCAGAAGAGATTTTCCCTTCAGAGAAGGATGTTTGTATATACCTCTGACATACTTGTTAAGGTTTTCTCCCCCTCCTTACTCTACTTGATTGAGTTGACAAGGGTTAACCGAATATAGAAAACTGATTAGAAAAGGTGGTACTAGTTAAGAGTGCAAGCATCGTGATTTCACCATGATTCTCTCTGAAAGGAATGTATTTTCCATCAGGGTATCATCGAATAGAAGAAACACAAGATCCTCATAAAGAGATGGAATATACAGATAACCAAGTGTTTATAGTTTTGCAAGTCCTCTTGGGTTTCACCCTACTTTTCTCAAGAAGCGCAACATGGTTTCATGCGGAAACTAATCCTACGAGCACACAAGAAAACAAGCAAAGGAAAGAAGCAAGACGAAGCAAAACAAAGCAAGAAAAAAAAAGAAAGAAAGAAAGAAAACACTACTCCTACTCCTAAGCGAAGCAGAGCATGGGTCAACTCACGTGAAGTGATATTTACAATGCAACCACTAACGCATCAGTTGACGTAGACGACAGCATGATTGACAAGAAAGATATTCAAGAAAACCGACAGACAAGAAAGATGAAACAATGCAAACCAAATCATTTGAAGTTTGAATGCATCCACAGAAAAGAAAAGTTGGAAATCACATGAAAGGCACTTTGCAGATGTATCATGGTGTTCTGTCACATTGTGCGTGGAAGACAAGCATGTACATACCTTCGAACTTGCAAAATGAGAAAACATGAAGAAAGAAGACAATTTTCATTTCATAACAATGCTTTCTATGTATGACTCCTCCAATGCATGAGCAATGGGATCATGTGATTTTGGTGGAGGATGTGAAAAATGTGAATTGGATTGATTTTCAATGTGGACAAGAGAGTGAATGAGGATCCTGGGGAGATTCAACATATACCTGATCGAAAGTGGAACTGAGCTCAAGGCTACGAGAACCTGACATTACCATTAGCTTAGGTTGAAGTGCCTTAACAACTTGAGGAGTTTCCACTTCATCAGAAGATGGATCATAAAAGACCGATGGCTTAGAAAGATAAACAATAGGTGAATTAGAATCGTGATCAAATGAGTGAGTGAAAATATCACGACAATCAAGATAGAAAATTTGAGATGAACAACGACATCCTCATGGTTTGACGAATCATAAAGAGGGGGCAATGAAAAACAAGAATTTTCACCCCTCTAAATTTTTGGAAATGTAAGATGAGAGATTGGGTGGGACTGGGAAGAAATATTTGTCCTCTCCGCAATCAAATGAAAGATTGACATCCTACGTGTTCTGTGAATTATCAGAAGTGGAAACATCTGGAGATGAATTTTCATAAGAGGGAAGAGAAATGGTAGAACTGTAGAAAATGTCAGGATAAAGCAGAGGAGGTGCGGATGGAAAGAGGTCATCCTTCGCCATAGATTATTGTTCAGACTCCCTCACATACTCTTAAAAAATGATAGTGCAATTTGGTTGTTCAACACCAACTCTGTCCAAAACTTGATCCTCGTGAACATCACATGTGGAATCTGGAATGGATGAACACAAAACACCAAAATCTAGAGGATCAAAGGAACCAGTGGATGAAGGCTGAGAAGATAATACCACGTGACAACCATCAAGCTTGTAGTATAGATCTGTGCAAAAATCCTCAGCATGTGGCGTAGGAGGAGATGGTGACAGTTCTTCACAACTTCTCCCAGCTTGTGTTGTGGAGCTAGAGCTATTTGATGAGAAGGGGACGGAGGGTCACTTGGGACAACAACCTCATTTGTCTCAGATGTAGAGGCTCTAACACTGAGGTATGTTAGGAGAGAGTCAGAATTTTCTAACTTGTGCCAATTCTCAGAGATGCGAACAAGATATTGAAATATTCCTTCCAAAAATTTCCAGTGAACTTCATCTTTAGGAAATTCAAAACAGTAATGAAGAAAATAATCATAAAAGTGGTCAAGTGATTCGTCAAGTGCTTTTCTCAAATTTTAATTTTTTTAATGAAGTTCTTTACGGTCATAAAGGATGAAACCACGACATAATTCTCTAAGCATGTGATCAAAAGGGTGTATAGAGGCTGCGGGAAATGTGTGAAACCATTGCTTGCCGCACCCTTTGAACGTGAAAGTGAACAACCCACAGGCAATGTCATTCGAGGGGATATCATTCCTATCACAAAATCCCAAAAATGAAATTGGTTGCCAGAACAGGGGTGTTCCATTTTCACCATTGAATTTGTATTTTGACAATTCATCTATAACATCCGTCGACACATCGAAATCAACAACGTGAGAAAAAAATGTCGCAGTTTTGATTGAGACATAAGTCATGAATGATGCAAAAAAAATTCAAAACAGACTTCAAGAGCTCAGCTTGTCATCTAGCCCTCCTTCTAGTGCCAAAAATGTTGATGGTGTTGGACCCGCCAACATTCAAGGGGATCTCCCTAGTAAGAATTCCCAACTAGACCTCAGACTGTTTGGAGGTGGAGTCCTAATAGTGGGTGGTAATTTAATGCATTGACCGTGGTAGCACATAGAGATAAGTATGATAACTTTGGTTTGAAGCAAGTGTGTGACCTTTCATCAATTCAAGTGAGATGCATGGCGGTTCTAACACACAGAGGGGAAAAGGAAGTGTGCCCCTTAGAAGCCTGAAAGGAACACACAAGTGGAATTACATCACAAGCTAAAATGTGGAATACTCCAAAAATTAAAGTGACGAGTAAATCAAACAACACGAACTCAACAATATTCATACAAGTGCATACAAATTAGTTTATAAGAAAATGCGTAAGTTAAACAACATGCATTGCTAAAGCAACCGGAATAGTCCAACTAGAATAACAACATATGCATGAAAGTGTGTTGGCTCTATTATTATTATTATTATAACTGAAATTTCTATCCATGCATACACCATTGACAGCCACTAGTCCCAAAAGTGGAACATTACAGTCAACAACAACTACTCCTCCAACGGAGTATATTCGCTATACGTTGTGGAGAAGCCAAGGCTCATCAAAATACTCCCAAGCCTTTTCTAAGCTTAAGCCTAGCCAAAAGCTTGTTCTATGATTTATGAGGTTATATTTATAACAAAGGGTGGGGTGACCCTTGACATTCCCCTTTGTGACTCTTTGACTACCCTCATGACTCTTCAACTCCTTTATAAATAACTCATTACATTACATAGTGATTGTTCGCATTCCACTAATGACACTTGGAATTTAACTTAAAACATATTTTCAAATAATATACATTTTCCACATGTACTCATGTGAGAGAAAATAGGCTAAAGACAACCTAACAAGACAAAACACTATGACTCCGAAGTTTGGGGAAAGACCAACTCGACAACCTCCACTTGATGCT
This sequence comes from Pinus taeda, assembly GCA_000404065.3. Lineage (NCBI taxonomy): Eukaryota > Viridiplantae > Streptophyta > Pinopsida > Pinales > Pinaceae > Pinus > Pinus taeda. The sequence goes on along the minus strand of APFE031645549.1, from coordinate 69,868 downwards.
TCTTAGTCATGTAATAATGCCAAGCTTGGTACTGTGTGATGATGTCCCGAAAATTCTTGATGGTATCTTTCCGATAGCAGACTCTTTCCTCCATAGCTTCTAGGTATATGGTCTTGGAACCTTTGTCCAAATCATCTTAAAGAATGTGTAGCATAGTGTTGACAATGACATGGCAACCAATGTATTTCTGAATGTTTAGTGCGCTGAGCTCCAAGTCATCCCTGGTGGTCTCTCTCCTTATCTACTCCATGTACCCATTGATCTTTATCTGGACTTGGTTCTTGTGCTTAGCTTCGGTGAGGGAACTGATTGACGGGATCCTATGCATTCTTACCACGACATCCAAACTCCTATACAACCTTGCATATGAAGCCTGTATGTTGCTAATGAATAGGGTGAGCTACTCATAGTTTTGGATCAACATTCAGACCTTTGCTTTCTCTAGCTTTTCCTATGGCTTCATCATCTTCGGCAAGTAACGTGGGGTCCCTTTGTACCACATTGTCCACTCTTGAAAATGAGCGATGGCAGCATGTATGTCCCTGAGAGTTTGACCCAATTTTTTCTCCGTTGTTGTAAGCCATGCACATCGAAAACTACTTTATGCATGGTGATGAATACATCATAGAGGTTCCGAATGGTAGTCTCAAGTGTTGATACTTCAACAAATATCAATTTCCTCTTCTCTGCTATTGTGGAAACTACGCTCTACTCTATGTATTGTTCTGCCTCTTACTTGGCTACCTATAAGTTATTTTCCATTTGTTCATTCTAGGCTAATAGGAAATTAACATTTGAGCTTGTGGCTCCTTCATAGGCCAAGGTGGCATCGACAATGGAAACTAGATGCTTTTTGACATCTGGCACTATCACCCTTTCCTTCATGAATGTAGGTTACACGTGATCATCCAGAAAGTGCTTTCTTTGCGCCTATACAATATTCTTCTGCAACTCGTCAAATAATAGGTTGTACACATCCATCAAGGAGAACAACCTCTCCTTTCTCGCTTGGGACTTGTTTTGACACTGGAGGTGGTGGAGACTGAGAGGTGACCTCAGGTTCTTTCAGCATGAGATAAATGTATTGATCATGTAGCTCCTGCATGAGTTCCATGTCCATCACTTTGATTAGTTGCTCAATCTGCTAAGAAAGCTCTCGATCTTAAATTTGTTCACCATCCTCTTCGCTTGACGGTTGGTATGACTCCTCAACCTGTATGGGCATTGTTTTCTCTATCATTGCACCTTTCCTTTCTTCTTCTTCCTATCTTTGCTTCTCTTCCTTCTCTCTTCTTCTGAGCTCTTTCTCTTCCTTCAACTTCTTCTCTGTTTCCTACAACTTCGATTCTGCTTCCTCCCGCCTTTGCTTTTCTCTCTTTCTTTGCTCTGCTTTCTTTAGTAATTTCTCCCTCTTTGCCTCTATTGCCAAAGTTGCTTTCTCAGTGATTGGATTTTCTTTCATCTTGTAGCTTTGTTCTACATCTGCTTTCTCGATAAGCTTCCTCTTGCCTTTGTCCTGTGCTGGCATGTTGCTTATTTTTGTTGTTGTTGTTGCTTCCTGTGCTGCTACTTCCTACAGAGAAGCTTTCCAATTTGTGGCTATACTGACTGGCTCATGGAGCTTGGCATCATTGTAACTATACCTCCAAGGGTCCTCCTCTTTCCAAAGAAATATCCCGTGGATCCATGGATAGTACACCTTTACACAGTGGTTCTTGAAAATCCCATGGGGATCATATGGATTAAATTATTTTCTACTAAACTCGAACTTTATTATTTCCTTAGATTTGGCATTTACATCCTTCAAGCTCTTAATCTCATGCAATCCAATACGCAAAGGAAGAGCGTGCCATGGTGCCTTCTTCCTCCTATGAAGCCCTACTGATAACCCTATGGAGATGTGATATGAGACATATTGCATGACCAGCTTGCCCATGGCATACCTTGGTAGAACATGCAAAGGATTCTCTCCTCCAAACATCCTGATGAAGGTGCTACTAGGTTAGGCACACCAATCTACAATGTCAAGTATTTCCTCCATCACCTCTTGGGACATGCAAGGTGGATCCTACTCTAAGATTAAATTGTACAACATGATGATGAAATGGTCAGTTAGCCTCACCGTAACTCCTCAATAGCTGTAGTCCGAAAACAACTTGCAATAAATGTTGACAACAATATCTTTTGGTGTCCATGTCTAGCTCATGCCAAGAAACTGATGTTGGGCACAAATTGCATCAAGTAAATACTTGGAATTGTAGAATATCACTTGCTCATCCTTGGGATGATTCTAGGTTTTAGACACATGGACTTTCAATTGAAGAGCCAACAAATTTGACCAGTTGAATGGCCTTCCATCATTCACCAACTAGTCCAACAAAACCAACCAACCTTCAGGAAATGTCTCCATTATCTCTAGACCATATAATAGGCATGCAAATATGATCAAGAATTGGTATGCCTTCCTGAGAGACTTTGTCTTGTAGACATCATTTGGTGTCATTATGAACTTTGACATCTGTTTCACCTAGTGCTTGACAATATCTTTGGTGTTCACAAAACTATGTGTGGCATAGAAAAGTGTGTCCATGTGGTTCACCGGCTAAGGTAAATGATACATCTGCTAATAGTTCTACACCATGAAGGTGGCAATCTCTACCTCGTTAGCAGTGCTCAATGTCATAGTCTCTGGATCTGTGTGAGAAAATCTTGCGGATGATAACCGCAAATGGGAAGGTCAGGTACCTGCATGCAACCTTGTATAATCCTGATTTCTTGATACTGATATAAACCTGATGATCCTCTACATCTTCTTTGAAGTCCTCTGCAAAGGTATCCTTGATTTTCTACCATGCCAACTTCATGCCCTTCTCGATGAATGGTTGAGTTTCTACATAAACTGGCAAGTTCACTGACACCTGCTTAACTGCTTCCCAATATTGCTTTGTTAGGTCCCTATAATACTATTGATTCCCCCATTACCATTGTCATTGTAGCCCTTATTATTATTGTTGTGCCCCTATTGTCCCCATATTGTTATTATTGTGCCTCATAGAAGCCCACTATTGTTATTGTTGTGCCCTTATATTATTATTATTGTTATGTCGACTTTGATTATATTGTGACCCCTTAGTCTGCAATATATAGAAAGGTGGGTTTTCCATTTGTATCATCCAAGAATTATTCATTTGTGTAATTTAAAGGAGGTTTCCCCCTATAATAAGCTGACTTCTAAGGTGTTGATCTTTCCTTTCTATCTTTTTATCAGTTAGTTCATAACATTTGGTATCAGAGCTTTGGATTCTAGGGTTTCGCTACTCCAAACAGGTCATCGTGGAATTTTTGCTATAACATTTTTTTCTGCGATGTTTCAGAAGCTAAAAAAAACCCATTTGAGTCGTAATCGTTCTAAACCTAGGGTCTGAATTTTCGATCTTGTAGCACTATATTTTCAGAGATATGACCTGAGGAAGTTAGGGTTGTTGCAGACACCTGAATTACATTCCAAACATGTGACCTTGAGAAAATTGTCATAACTTTCCATCTGAGCATCAAATTGAAATTTCATCAGAATTTACAGAAAGAGGACAGACTGTAGTTTTCTGTGTAACTTTTCAGATGTGAAGGTCTAAACAATGACACGTGGCACATCATACAAGTTCACTCTACTGAAAAATTATATAATCATGTCATCTTGGGAGAGTGGGCATAACGCTTCCTTGGGGAATCCAATTTTGATCAGACTGGTGGCATTGGAAAGAGGACTTAGAGGGCTACTGTAGGAAGCAATTTCAGACTAGGGAGATCAGCCATTACAGAGATACAATGGATTCAATATTGAACTTCTACAAAGCGAAAAAAGGTGTGTAGTATTTTTAAAATTTTGCATAAGTTTGGTTTGAAAAATTAGTTTGAAGTTCAAAGGGAATAGTGAAGCATAATTATCATTAATTGATGCCTCGAAGAAAGAAAATGGAAAAACCTAGTAAGCAACCTGAAAGCTCTAGAATGACTCATGAAGAAGAGGAAGAAATGCAACTTGATATATCAAAATTACAAGACCAAGTGCAACAAATTTCACTCTCGCAAAAGGTAACAAAAGCTAAGATTGATGGTTTAAAGAAAGGAGTGGAAGCTAAGATGAATGGCATGGAAGCTAATATGAATGGCGTGCAAGTTAAGATGGATGGCGTGGAAGCTAAGATGGATGGCGTAGAAGCTAAGATGGATGGCATGGAAGCTAAGATGAATGGCATGAACACTAAGATGGATGGTATAGAAGAAAAAATGAAAGGTGACATGGAAGATTTGAAGATAGATTTGACCAAGTTGCTACAAGAAATGCTTACTAATGGTGAAAGGGTAGTAAAGGAAACTCATGATGAGAACAAAATAAATGTTAATCATGATTTCATAGACTCTAACGTTGGATTGAAGACCCACCATGTTCCAAAGATCGATATGAGTAAGTTTGATGGTAAGGATCTCGTAACATGGATACTATAGATGGAGCAATATTTCGATCTCCATAATGTGAAAAACACACAAAAGGTATGCATTGCAACTTTATATTTGAAACCAAATCAGTTTGTATGGTATCGATGGCTTCTCTCTCATAAACAAATTGTCACTTGGGCAATTTTTACGAAAGAAATGACGACACATTATGAGTATGCAAAATGCAACACCTATTTTAGCAAATTGATAAACCTAAAACAAAAGGGTTCAATGATGGATCACATTTAGGATTTACAAAAATTGAATATAAGGTTAAAATATACTCCAGAGGAGCATAGGATTGATGTTTTCATAGGGAATTTAAAGGATAACATCCAACATGAGGTTTACCTTTGGGAACCTGACTCATTAGAGAAGGCATTCAGGTTGGCAAGAAAAAAGGAAAGCAAATTTATGGCAACAAGGAAGCCTACCACTCACAAATATAAGGATGGAAGTGTCGTTTCCCCTAACCTTCCACAACCTACAAGGTTGACACGCCAAACATTGGCAGAAAAAAGAGCAAAAGGGCTTTATTACAGTTGTGATAGAAATTACACTAGTCATAAGTGTGCTGAGAAGAAATTATTCTACATAGATTGTGAAGAGGAGGAAGAAAATGAACAAGAAACGTCAAAAGAAGAGGATATACACCAGGAACAAACCCTAGAGAAAGAAGAAATGAATCCGACCATATCTTGTAATGCATTATCCATAATTACCACTCCTCAAACTATCAAGATAGAAGGACATATCAAGAAGAAAAAGGTAACAGTGTTGATTGATTTGAGTAGCACCCATAATTTTATTCATTTTAAGATAGCTAAGAAATTGAATTGCTTCCTATATCTAGCACCAGAGTGTCAAGTGATGGTTTCAAGTGGAGGAACCATAAATTGCTCTGGAAAGTCCCATAATATCAAGCTATCCATGAGAGAATATGTATTGAATAGCCCAATGCTTTCCATTACAATGGGTGGTGCTGATGTTGTACTAGGAGTCCAATGGCTACAATTCTTAGGTACAACCACTTTTAATTTTCAAGAACTTTTCATGAAATTTTCTTCAGAAGGAAAGGAAGTTGAATTAAGAGGTGTCACAGAGAAACCAGGAAAGATAATTAGCTCTAATGGAATGAAAAAGCTTATAAAGAAAGAACAATGAAGTGTAATTGCACAATTATGTTCGCTAGAGGTTCCCACGTCGAAATCATCTATTTCTCCAGATCTCCAAAAAGTCTTTGACAATCATTCCAAGGTATTTGAGACTCCCAAAGGTCTCCCACATATTCGTGATCATGATCATGCTATTCATTTGATTCCAAGAAGTGTTCCTCCAAACATCAGGCCTTACATATATCCCTATGCACAAAAGAGTGAAATTGAATGTATGGTTGCAGAAATGCTAGAGGCTGGTATAATTCAACATAGTCAAAGTTCTTTCTCTGCTCCAGTAGTATTGGTGCACAAGAAGGATGGATCATGACTCATGTGTCCAAATTATAGGGAGCTCAACAAGCTCACTATTAAAGATAAATTTCCTATTCCTGTCATTGATGAACAATTGGATGAATTGCATTGATCAATTTACTTCACCAAGTTGGATCTTCATTTAGGATATCATCAAATCAAAATGAAGACTGAAAACATTCCGAAAACAACATTTAGAACTCATGAGGGTCATTATGAATTTTTGGTCATGCCTTTTGGCCTTAACAATGAACCTTCTACATTTCAAGGTTTGATGAATTCCATTTTCAAACCCTTACTTAGAAAAATTGTGTTAGTATTTTTTGATGATATAATAATCTATAGCAAGTCTTGGAAGGATCATGTTCAACATGTTGACAGGGTGCTCAAACTATTGGAGGAGAAACAATTATATGCAAAAAGCTCCAAA